>APFE030465704.1:6029-19908 GCA_000404065.3 Pinus taeda
CATTGTAACACAGTTCAGAACAGTTCAGAGGGGTAGCCGTCACATCTCTTCTCAGAGATAAGCTACCATCGCCCTAGCTGGTTTAATTCCATTTCTGGTTGTAAGCATATTTTAGTATTTTCCATTAATGAAATGAAGTATTATTTCTACTGCATCTTTGTGTATATGGTTATCTCTGTATTTTGTTGCGTTCCTGTTTAAATCAAGATCGCACAATGCATGAGCCTCTGCCACCTTGATGCAATTAGCATGCATTTATAGCGAAACGACCTATTATGCAAGCCCCAATGCTTGTTTACGGACAACAATCATCCCAAAACAAATAGTAGACACTTGTACAATGGGCTCACATTACAAAGAGGCGCAAATGTCACCTACATTCTCACCCCGATTGGGGTTAAACATTACGTATGTTAAATTAGATTAATCATAAGACATTTGTAAATTATAAAATATATATCAAGAATATTAAATTAAAAATATTATAATTTTTTTTTTTGGATCAAGTAAGAGTAGGACCTTCTATTAATCTAGCCAATAATACATAATTTACAAGAAGCCACACCAGCTCTGTGAGAGTTCAACAGGCAGTTGGGCAAGCAAAGTTTCGAACCACGTAAACTAGGGAGTCACCTCCTGAAGCTCTATACAAAAGCAAGTAGTAGACCCTCTAGTCATACCATCAGGCACCAAAACAAACCCGAAACGCTTTGGAAGATGGGTCCACAAAACCAGGGCCTACAAAAATGCCACAAGTGACCCGCTGAAGGTCCACAAGACTACCACCAAAGACTAGTTAGAGACAATAGTAAGCAAGAAGAGTTGCCAACCATATGATTTGACCTACCAAGATCAACGTACACGCTTTGAAAATGGACCCACTACAAAACCACGCATAAACCTATCCTACAGACCCGTCAAAAGCTATAGGCCAGCTCCCTAAACTCTGTCGGGTCTGAAACGCCAAACCAAAATGCACAAACAAACCAACACCGTTTATATCTTGATGAGGATCCAACGGTCTACGAAGATATCAGGTGGACAAGTAGCGTGAGGGATAACCACCCGATGTAGGTGGTATTCTCTCAGCTCTCACAGCTATGTGTCACACAAAGAGTAGAATTAGGACCTCCCTCAGAGAAACTAGATATCACTTGGACCCCACCCGATAAACCACTTGTGGTTTTAGAATCGAACGCCTTGTGGAATAGGTTGCATGCTCTTTTGCCATGAGATAGCCTTTAAACAAGAGGATCAGATGGTTCTTGTGGCTTCCTCCCAAATTCTCTGCCAACTCCAAAACACCATCAAAATTACCACATAAAGTTTTGGTCAATGGACAACCAAACCTGTGGTACATCCAGAGTCGATCCTCTCACCACACATTTGATGGAGTACTAAACTTTGGATTGCGGCCCAAACCCAGAAAGGGTAGATAATTTAAGGTTCCCTTTCCTTCCACCTGTCTCCTGAACTACGTCGATCCTTCTTGTGAAACCATAGCTCGAAATATTTGTCTGCCTGATAGAGACAATCCTTCAACAGTTTTCCTAGTGGTAACAAATCCTAGGCGTACCGAGAATTACTATCCATATTAGTGACTCCTTCATTCGCCAGACGGTCCGCTAACATGTTAGCTTTCCTTTTCACATGGACAAAGCTAATAGTTTTTAAGGTTTGCATATGGGAGTGGATAGAGTGAAAGGCCCGCAAAAGCCTCCAATGCTTCGATACTTTATCTAGATAAGTTCCATTACATATTTTATTGGCTGCTCTAATAATCAATTTTGAGTCTGCCTCAATGATGACATTATGCGAATTTGAGTCCAACAAGATTTCCAATCATTGCTCCAGTGCTATGAGCTTTGCCATGTTATTAGTGGCCTTACCCAAGTGGCCCTGGAAGATCTTCTTTATTTGACCCTGTTCATCTCTTATAGCACCCCCAAAGCCAACTAACCTTGGATTGCCCTTAGAAGCTCCGTCTATATTAACCTTTAGGAAACCATTAGGAGGAGGCTACCAAATGTCACTATCTGCATTTATTTGGCTTACTGCCTTGATTATGCCCTATAGTCTAATGGAATGGAGACCCAAATAAAGTAAAATACTCACCTCTTGGGGAAAGGGTGGATGCTTTGGAAGTGTCCTCAATAGGCTTCTTACTGTGTTTTTGAGCTACTTTAAAATTTGGTCAATAATGTGTTGTGGCTCGCTTGCTTTGTTTTTGACGATCCGACTGTTGCGCATTTTCCAAACATTCCAGATAAGAAATCCTAGGAACAAAATCCAAGCTTTATTAAAAATTTCATTCCCCGAGAAGTTGTTCCTCCAATTCTTCGAAGTATTGGATATGTTGAGACTATCCCCATCTTATTGTTTAAAGATTGAGGCTACCTAGTCCCACATGTTGCATGTGAAAGGAGAGAGGTTGAGAAGGTGATTCATCGTCTCCTCTTGTGAGCCACGGAGGTAACATTTCGAAGGGCCAATAAAGCCTTTTTTAGGAGATTCTCCGAAGTTAATATTTTCCTTTGATGCACTAGCCAGATGAGTAACTTTATTTTCATCCAGTGGGGACTCTGCCAAAGTTTCTTCTAGACTTGATCAAGATTTAGATAGTTAAATCATGTTACTTCTTGTTTAGCTTATTTGAGGTTAATGTTACCTTCAATGTTCTTTCCCCATCTTAATTGGTCAGGTAAGGAGGATACTAGAATCCTTCTATGCTCTATAGACTGGGTGAGATCTTTTGCTTGGGCCTTCAGAGGACTCTCATCACTATAGCCTAGATCCTTCCAAACCCTCCATTTTCCATTATTCCTTTCTTGGTCCCAAAAGTCTTTGAGCATGAGAAGACCTTTATTATCTGTGTCACTCTTCAGAGCTACTAAGTCATCCTCATAAAGGTTGGGTTCTTGTTTCCAATTATCCCCCCAAAATCATCTAGGTTCCCTGCTCAAATTTCCCAGCGGCTATGTAACTAAACAATACTTTTATTTCCCCACGCAAGATTCCAAATATTGGAGCCCTTTATTTTCCCTGACATTCCAAAGCTTAGCATAGGGAGATGTCGACTCCTTAATCCATCTCCACCAAATTTTGGCTCCTGGAACGCCACTGAGGGTTTTAGGGCCATGGAGCCCCAAGCCACCATGGCTTTTGGGCCTGCATGTCTTATCCCAAGCAACTAAAGCCCACTTCTTCTTCTCTTATCCTATGACCCATAGAAAATCCCTTTGTATGCTCTTGCTCTGCTGCTTAATACCTTTAGGAGAAGGAAGAAATGAGAACATGAAAATGGGAATTGTCTGTAAGACTGCCTGTGTGAGGACAAGGCACCGTGCCAAATTAAGTGACCTACATGTCCATTTTCTAACCTTTTCCTGAAGTTTGTTTATTATTGGCTCCCATACTTTCTTGGTTAGAGGCTTATCAGTAAGGGGTATGCCTAAATACTTGGAAGGTAATTGTTCCCTTTGAAACCCAAGAATTCTGGTAATATTTATCTGAATAGAAATGTTGGTGTTAAAGAAAAAAACTTTTGATTTGTTGAGGCTTACCGTTGTGCTTGTTGCCATGGCAAAGTCATTTAAGATGTGTTTGATTTATTTGGCTTCCCTGACTGTGGGTATGCCCTGTAGCATAGTGTCATCCACAAATTATTGATGAGTGTTTGCCACTCCATTAAAGGTGAGTTTGATACCCTGGATCTATCCTTCAACATTTACCATTTTGATCGCTCTGCCTAGCCCCTCCAAAATGAGAATGAAGAGGAAAGGTGAGAGTGGATCTCCCCATCTGAGACCTCTGGAGGGTGTGAAGGTTCTTGATGGAGCTCCATTCAATAGTATGGAGAAACTAGTCATGGTGACAAGTGCCATAACCCATCTTATCCAATTTTGGTCAAAGCCATAGGATTTTAGGACTGCTCTTATATAAGACCAACTTAGATTATCATGGGCTTTCACTAGGTCCAACTGAATGACCATGCTAGCTTGTTTATTGCTTTTAAGAGAGTGTACCACCTCATGAGCCTGGATGATGTTGTTAGGATTTATCTTCCTTTCACATAGCTTGTTTGCTCCTCTGAGATAAGAGATGGTAGAAGGGGCTTGAGCCTATTAGCTATCACATAAGGCTATGGGTCTGAAACCATCCAGAGTCATGGCACTTTCATGTTTTGGGATCAAAGAAATGAAGTAAGCATTAAGAGCCTTGAGAAACTTTCTGGATTTTATTGAGTCTTCCATAACCTCAATGATATCCTATTTGATTGTTTCCCAATAGGCTTTGAAGAAGTCTACATTGAACCCATCCAAGCCTGGGGCTTTTCCATTTTTCATTTCATTAATCACTCCACTGACCTCCTCTTCCAACAATGGCTTCTTCAGATTATGGTTGTCCTCTCTGGTGACCAGGTGAGGGATATACTGAGTGAATTGCTCAATAAACCTAGATCTATCCTCCAGAGGTTCCTATGCTATAGTGAGGAAGTGTTGTACAAGGACCGATTCCATATCATTGTGAGAGACAAGCTCTATCCCTTGAGAATATTTGAGCTTTCTGATTATGTTATGTGCCTTGTGAGCCATGGTGGATTTGTGAAATAATTTAGTATTCCTTTCTCCCTCTCTAATCCATTGTATCCTTGATTTCTATCTCCAGAATATTTCCTCTTATAAGCATCGCTCTTCCCATTCTCCCTGCAAAGAGACAGTTAGCTTTTGCCACTCCTCAATAAAGACATTTATGATGCTGATCTGATCGATCTCCTAGAGCTTCTACTCAACTTCTCTTTTGGCTTTGAAGATATCACCAAATTCTTTTTTGATCCAATCTTTAAGTTTGGATTTGATGTGTTTCAGTTTCTGTTGGAGCATGAACATTCTAGTACCTTGAAATCCTCTCTCCACCTTTTGTCAATATTACTGGTGAATTTAGGGTGAGAGAGCTAGGCATTTTCGAACCTAAAAGGTATGTTTCTTGGTGTTCCCATAAAGGTGGCTTCCAACTATACAGGCCAGAGATATCATCCTCCAGAGGGAAGAATAGAAGTTGTCATGGCAACGCCTATGAGAAGGAGGTCCTCCAAAATAATAAATCTATCCAGTTTGGAGGCAACTTGAGAAGCCCCTCCCCTCTTGTTGTTCTAGGTGAATGTTCCATTTATTGTTTCTGTGTCCACTAGCCCCATGTTCATTATGAAGTTATAGAAGGCCATGGAGTCTCTTCCTAACTGTCTAATACCACCTTTTTTATCTGAGAGAAATCTTATCATATTGAAATCTCCAGAAATGTCCAAGGCATGTTGGGTGTCTTGCCCTTAGATCCTCAAGGGAGATGAGAAGCTTGAGTTTTTCTGCTAGCTTTTGAGGTCCATAAACATTTGTAATCATGCATATTTCCTGATCACCTATAGGTTGACATACCAAAGAAAGATAGTTCCTGGATGTTTCAGCATCCAGGATTCCAAATTTTTATGGGTAGCACAATGTGAGAATCCCCCCCACCGAGTTGCTTTCTGTAATATCTAGATAATTTGAGTTAATCAGTAGTTTCCCACATTCGTTCAGCAGATCATTCTATCTTTTTCTTCCTCTTTTCCTACCTGAGTTCTTTAGAGGTTGTGCCTGTACATTCTCCATCATTTTGACCCCACTGTGCTCCTGGCTTTCATGATTTCTTTTGACTTCCATTCCCTTCGATTCTGATCTCCATAGAAAGAGCTGTTGCACCCTGTCATAATCCTCTTTTGGGAGGGAGTCTACTCCTATGGCCTTCCCTTGCTCCAGAAATTTTTCTAGATCTATATTTTCCCTATGTAGAATCTCTTATAGTTCATGGTCCTCCATTCCTGCTTCACTTGTAATCATCTCATGGTACCTACTGATCTCCATACAGCTTGGTAGATCCTCCTTTTGCTGGTTATTTGCTGTGATATCCTCCATGTCAGCTTCCTTTTCCTTCTCATTATTTGCATTCTCCGTATCTTGGACTGTTTCCTTGCTCCCCTCTTCATCTTTTTTGTGGACACTTATCACCTTTCCCTTTGCTCCGAACCTTGGTGAAACGCTCGTGATTTTTATCCTTAGTAGTTTTCCCATTGCCTTCGATATTGTTTGTAGCACAGTCTTTGAATAAATGCCCATGTTCATGGCATTTGCAGCACCTAAATGGGATGTGCTCATAGTCCACAGTCTGCACCCATTTTTCATCATATACTTCTAAAATTATCACTTCCGAAAGGGCTCAAGATAAGTCCATTTCAACACATATTCGGGCAAAGGAGGTATATTTTCCTTTCAGAGTCACCTCTGGGATCTTTAGGAAATGCCCTAGCTTGTTTCCTATTGCTTTTAGAGATTCTAGTAGCCAGTTATCGAGAGGAAGGGAGTATAGTCTAATCCATACGGGTACCAAAGTGAATGTTTCACATTCCAGGACAAAGTTCATCATCCATGGCCGCATATAGAGTCCTGCCACAACGTAGAAATATGGTTCTCCCTCAAAACTCTATCTTTATCCTCTAAGCTTGTGAACACCACTATGAAGAAGCCCTTAGAACCTAGATGTAGGTGTACTTCACCCTTTGGTTTCTAATGGCTCCTTATCAAGATCTGTAATGCCCTGTTAGTCAGCCATAACCTCATAAATTTGCATGTGATCACATGTTCCGTCATATGATCCCTATGTGCTTCAAGTGTCGGATCGCTCAATATGACCCAGGGAATAATGCTCAAATTGGGCTTGCATACCCCACTTGTCCTTGTGGAGTGATATTTTGCACTGCTGCCTCCATTCTCCTTCTCCTTATTTGTTTCCAGTTGATCCCCTTCATGTTCTTGGAGTTTGTTTCTTCCCAATGTTCCTTTGCTTCTTGCCTCTGATACCTTCTCCAGAGGTTTCTTAGAATGCTACTTTCCCATGTCCTTATTTGCATTTGTAATTACCTCACTGTAGGAGGGAGCACCACTCCCCCCTGTGCGTCCCACCATGGTTCCCAAAGTTAAAACCCCAACGCCAACTTCAAACCTAGCTCAAGTTGCAGAGCTCCCCTCGGTAATCTTAGCAATCAAGAATTTTCTACGTGATTCCAAGAATATTATAATTTTAACCCACTTGGAAAAATGATAAAAAAATGTCGAGATACTTTATTACATTACACCTACACATCTGTCTCATACTGGGCTATAGAGCACCTCTCATCACTCACATGCTAGGTTGCAGAGCATCTCTACCATATTGGTTGTAGAGCACCTCTCAATGCAACTACGCTAAGAGTCATTTTATGGGGGTAGATGTTTCCATGTAATGTTATATTTACAAATTGTTACACAAAAAAGCTATTATCAACCATAACCGAAATAATTTAGCTTTTCCAATATCCATATTAAATAACATAATTGGAGAGTTATTTGAATATCCATATTAAATAATATAATTGTCAAGAGAGGTGGTTATGTAAATATTTTGCTTCAATCAAATTACATAAATATATAAATAAAATAAAATAAAATATTGATTATTAATTATTAATTATAAATATTTCTAATTATTAATAATTCAACCTATTTCTATATCATCTTAACTTGGATCTATCACAAGGATCAAATATATGTAGATGCAAACTTTCCCTCATATTCTGCATTCAAAATAGATGTTTGCACCTTGAAAGATTTGATCCCTCTCTAACCTTAATAAATTCTAACAAATGAATCTAAAACTAGTTTTATATGAACTTTATAAAAAACAAATAAATAAATAAATACATTAATTAATTAATAAAATTCTTATAATTCCCCCTTCCATTGGTAAGGAGATGCTTAATTTATATCATTCTTAATATGGATTTTGAGATATAAAATTTCAAAATTGATGAATCGATTAAAGAGATTTTTAATGATTTTAATGGTTAAATTTTTTTGATATATATATAAAATCACGAATAAAGTATGTAAAAAAAATCTTTACTTAAATTATGAATCTTCTAATTAAATTATTTCATAAGAAAAATGTAGTTTACATTATTAAAATCACAATTTTTATACATACATACATGTTTCACATTTGTAAAGTTTATTTTCTAGATTTTTATTCTGTAGATTTAAATTATACATGTACAACATGTCTAGTAACTCACCGCCAGAAATGGACTCACCACCCTTTGTCAAAAGCCACTCTAAATGATAAACAAGAGTCCACCCATTAGAAAAACATAAATACGTGAAAATCTAGAATTGACATTCACCATTAAATTTTTTATTTTTCTCAAAAATATTTTCCAAATAATTAAATAAACATATTTGCTTGAAAATCTAGAAAATGACATTTTCCCTCAAAATTTTTCTTTTTTTCAGAACTATTTTCCAAAAGATTAAATAATCGTAATTACTTGAAAATCTAGAAAATGACATTCACTATTAAAAATTTTTCTTTGTCAAAATTAATTTCCAAATTATTAAATAAACATAATGGTACACTTTTCTTTTCTTCCTCAATTTTTTGTCAAAATTTTATTGAAATCACAAGTTTGATGAGTAACCCCTACACAATTAAGTGCACTAAAGAGTTTTCAGGATGTTGAATCCATATAAAGTCAAAAAAACCAGTTTAAATAATAAGAATCAAAATTTCACCTCAATCCTTTTAGCATAATTCCAAAATTAAAAAGCCCAAAAATTAAGTCAACTCCTCTTCTGGATCTTGTTCTCACCCGACTTCATCATCTTCATACCTGGCATGAATATAGAAATACTGAATTTGGTTTCCTATTCCTCTCCCCATTGTTCTCCTCGTCAAAAATATTTCTCCTGATGTGACAAAAATATATATCCATTCCACTGACCCCAAGCTGCTCTTTTCAGGAATCCTCCATATCCTCATAGAAGTGAGGATTATGCCCTTGGGAAAACGAAAGTAAAATAGAAAGAAATGGGAAATCACCGTGTATTCTCCTTCTATTAAAGCCAAATTGACCCGTGATGCACTAAATTTACAAGCAATGGACTTAATCTATACTAGTCCATCAAAATGCCAGCATAGAAGAAAGTTGATGCATCGATAGACAATGTAGAGTGTGCCTCTGTGATTCTTAGCTACAGCCATGAAACTTATGCTAAACATGGGACGATGATTATAGGGTTGTAACTTGGTCGCTTTTCATCGTCGTTTGGGATTTGTTACAGTACAAGTAGGATAGCACTGATCCATTTTTTGCGAACAAAGTCTTCAATATGCAATTACAGAGTCGGGTATGCCAGAGAGAATGAACAGAGTGTCTGGAAGAGAATGACTAAATGAAGGAATATTTGATGTAGTCGGTGTTTAAATCTGATACTAAAGGGCATTATTGTGCCATTATTTCTGAGCTAGAGGAATTATGGGCGTTAGCTTAATCTGCGCTCTACAGTTAATTTGGTTCCGAGGATGGCGGGGCTATCAGTGGGAAACCCTCCATGGTTTAACCTTGGTTTTATCCTCCGAGGGCTTCTGAGAATAGGGTTTCTAAACTCATCTTACTGATAAAACTTTTCAGTTTTCATTGGAATCTTTGTTTCATGATTTCATTGTGACATCGCAAGAAATAATATCGACATCCGTTCATGGGAACGACCAAATTATGTTGGACTTATTTTGGATGCAGATGCTCATAGCACAAATGCACTATTCAGTTTCCCGACAATTCTTTCCAGGCTTCCATGTTTTTCTCCATTCATGGGTATCCTAAAAACTAGACTTGGATTACCGCAATAAATAGATAACGATGCACAAACCAAACATGCTGGAAAATCTATGAAATATATTTTAGGACTAAAAATTATTTAGAAGTTTAAAAATATTTTCCAATTTAATATTCAAATTATAAAATGTTTATTGATGTATTCGTAAACTTATTCAAATTTATAGTGATTTTATATATACTCTTTGTATAAAGTTGGTGATTTTTAAGGAAAAATAATTTTATATTGTAAAGTTTAGGCGAATTATTTTTATTGAAAACTAGCAAATATTTTTTTAGAAAATTCCTAGAAAAAATTCCCACCTGCAAATATTAGCCCTTCAAATTTTCCATATTCATGAATTCTTCCTAAGATTTTAGCAAATTGTTTATATGCGTTATTCATCGTTATTCATCATTCAACATTCAAATACCATAGTTAACATATAAAAAACCATTAAACAAAAGTTCCCTTACAATATTTTCCACTCAATCGTCAATAACCAATGTAGATGCTACCCTCAGACATGTTATAAGGCACCATGATTGAAAAAAACTAAATATAAGCTTACGAGTCTCAAACGAATAAAATTTCTCTTAAATTACACACACCTCGAAAGTTCAGAAAGAGTTAGATAACTACACTCTTGGGTGGCATAAATACCAAAAATCCAAATAGATAACTACACCATTGGGTCGCGTAAACACAAAAAACTCAAACCCACAGTAAGTCAAATGAAAAAAATTAAAAATAATAAAGCTTGTGAGGTTCACCACATTAAAATTACTCTTATGTATATATAGACTTGCAAATTCATAAAGGCTTATAACTACACCCTTTTTGGCTTAAGGGGGCCTCACTGTTCAGGGTTATTCACGCTAACCAAAAAAACCCTAACTTCTCGCCCATTCAGAAACAACATGCATAGCGCCAACTGTAGTTTCACCTGAAGTAGTATTGGGGGATGCTAGAACTAGGTTTTTGCATCCAGAGACCATGAGATGTGTATTCCTAATCCCTTGCAACTCAAATCTTCCTTTGCGGAGGTCTATACCTTCCTAATGCATATTACTACAACTCTACTTAACGGACGTGCAGGATTTTTTGAAGGGATGTGATCGTGCTTATTAGACCTAAAAGAGGTAGATTCACCACTTTCGCTTAGCCACTAACAACCCTAGATCTTCCTTCATGCAGATCTACCAGATTCAGAAAATTAGTAATAGATCTACTTCAATATCTTCACCAAAATAGTTCAACACACTTTTCATGCATGAATATTAAAGCTTTAATAGATTAGTGGAGAGAACACACTTTATTCCATAGAAAACAGATCAGTAAGTGACTATGCATAAACTTCAACAGAAATAAGAAAAAGGGAGAGATGCAATAGATTTGGTCAAAAATTAGTCTTTATTAGATTTAACATTTAAATTACAAACTCTTCCACCCTATGCACCCAGCTACAAAGGCCCAAGCACTCAATTGTGGACTTGCCAATGTCTCCACACACTTAGCTAGAAGAGTTTTCCCCTTTCGTTTAAGTACAAGAAACAAATATTTCCTGCCTTAGCACTTTTCCATTACACTTTTTCTTTACAAAAATGATTATCCTGTACTTGCTATCACTCAAATATTTATAGCCTTTTTATTACAATACCATGGCCTACAGCCTATAAGTGAGTTTCAAAACCATCATATTACTTACCCATACAAGGGGCTAAAGCTCCTTTGACTCTTATTTAGTTGTGCACTCTGCTTCCAAGTTTTGTGGAGACTTTACATTCTTTAAAAAATTGATTAATATAATCCAAAATTCACCCTAAGGACACTATCCCAATAAGCCCCCAACACAAATATGGTGACTCGCCCTCGAGTCACTCATCTAGCTTCTTTACTTTGTGGTGAAGCTCAGTTAAATCCTACTTCAATGCTTCTAGCTTTGCGATGCCATGTATTGTTGCCTACTTCACTACTTCGAACAACGTTTCTGTAGTTGGTCCCTTTACCACAAGCTGCATCATCCTATGAGTTTGCTACAGAGCACTCAGTTTCTGCTGGATGGTCTGAGAAATTTAGTTGGCCTCCTCTGTCCAAGGTTGAAGCCAAGCCTTTAACACTGATTATTTTTGTTGCGCACAGTCACCATGATCTCATCATATTTCTGTTGGGCTTCCTTGATTTCTGAACCTAACCTTTGCAAGTTTGGGTTATCCTCCAAAGAATCCAATAATTCCATGGCATTGTTAAAAAGGCAGTCGCATCCTTTCACTGCATTCTACAGAGTAGTCATGTGCTCCTTTATAGTTGCACCGCACTACTCCCTAACCTCTGGAAGAGTAGTCGATTGTAGCTTCAACTATAATTATGTTATCTTCATCTGGACTTAAATGTGGCTCTACCTATCTCATCTTGTGTTTCATTGACTGTAGCAGCCAATTTCTTGATATTTGTTGTAGCTATAGCATCTTCTGGAATATGTAATTCTGGGATGGAATTACATGCCTGTGTAATTGCTACTTTGAGACTCTGACTTCATGCTTCTAGATCTTCCCTTTATTTCAGGGCTTCATCCTTTTCAGTGAATATTTTTTCATTATTTACCTTGGCTTTGATGATTACTGTAATTGTGCATTTCTCTCTGATTCAAAGCTCATCCAAGACCCCTTGATGAAGTGCATGGAGGGTTTGAAGTGGCAGCATAGATAAGTTCACCCCTATGTCTTTGATCATGCCCAGTAGAGTGCAATATTCCTTTATCTCTGCATAAACTAATCCTTCTACTAAAGAGATGACTCTAAGATCTGGAGTCCTTTCTGTCTCCAACACACTCTCGCTCCCTTGCGCCAGGCTCACTTCCACCCTCCTCACTTACCCAATGCTCGCTTAAATCTTTCCTATTGGGATATTCAACACACGTAGATCCTTCTATACGCTCCCTAGCATCTATATATATTATTTCTCAAACTATTACCACAACTTTATTGTGGTGTCTCTAAATTTGTCCCCATTTTCACTGAGGTCACCTTCTTTGAGGACCATTCGGTCAATGAGCATTTGCTTATCTGACTTTTTCTTTTTCCTTGGCGCAGAACTTGTCTGCTTACTCTGCTTCTTCAATGTGAAGGGAGTACTCTGCTCCTCCCCTCTGTCTCTGCCCTGCTCGAACAATTCTTTCTCCTCAGTATGATGGGAAGTCGATGCTTTGACTTCCACTGTGTTAGTGTGCTCTGTCTCAACACGCTCTTTCTTAGTGCACTCTTTTTAGTACTTTCCTTAGGAGCTTACTTCTTTCTTTCCTCGGCCAATTTGTTTGTCACTGCTTGTGCTTCCTTCTTTCATTTCTACACAACTTTGATTTGTGTAGTCAATATTTCTCCGCCCTCACTGGTACCTATCCCAATACCCATGGGTTGTCACCACTTTGCTGGCCAAATCCCCACAATTTCCTGTACATATGTCTACGAGACTAGTTATGGCAACTTGTGCTAGATATTCTTACGGTCTTGCCTCACCCAGATCGAAAGATTATGGAAGTCGACCTTAAACTCCACGAAGGCCCATAGTTGCCTAAACAAGGTTGGATACAACCTTGGCCGCTAAGCTATCAATGTGTGTGGATCCATCTCAACCGGTATCCAAAAAACATTTGACTCTATGATTTTCTTTAGATCCTTGTCGACCATAGCGAAGCGAACTTTACTGCCTCTAGTAAATGTTCCACTTGTGGAGGCATCTGACTATCCTCCACCAGTCACCATGCTACTAATACAATTAACAATAGGAGTTAGGCATAGTGAAACTCCTTCCTCTCCTCCTATGCTTCACGACAATTCGCTAGGGATTATTTACATAAGTATTGTGCCCAGTTGTACTACACCCCCTTCACACAGTGTGCAGCTAACGAAGCCACTTGTGATGGAACTTTGTCCATGTGACATTTCCTCACTATCTTGCTTACTATAATTTGCGTAGAAAACTACACCACCTAGTATTGAATTAAGATGTTGATTTCCTTTACCATTGTTGCATCGTACATGATATATTCCTTCTTTTCCTCACACATTTCAATCCCAGGAGCTTCTAATAAGATTTCTTCTACTGTAGTCAGTGTTATGAAACTAGCTCAAGAAAAGATAGAAAATATAGATCAACGC
>APFE030465704.1:49092-72754 GCA_000404065.3 Pinus taeda
GAGGTCTAGGCTAGAGACGTGCTCCGGCGTCGTTAAACCTAGTCACTTTTGTTCTCACATTGAGGTTGGGTGATTCTTCCTTGTGTGATTCAACTGTGGTCTAGTACAGACTTGTGCTCCCACGTACCGTCGCGTATATATGGGGAGACTCCACTAGGTTATCATCCTTAATCCACAGGAAGTCGTGTCTGCCGCCTTACAGCCCGTAACGCACCAAACACAACATTCGGGAAGATTGACTGCCGTACAGAAAGTCCTTGGCTTTCATATGATTGCTAAGGTGTATATGCAGTTTTACGGATTGTCTCGTAAACCCCTTGCCTAGTTTCTCCAGAGCAGTCACTTTTTGATCCTTTTCAGACTCCTTAAAAGAAAAGGCTCACTTGAGCATTTGTCACTTTGGGCTCATTAAATATTCAAAGGCGACTAGAGTCATCTTTTGTCCTTTTCTCGACTCTTAAAACATGAAAAGGTCAAGTTGTGTCCTAATGTCTTAAGAATTTATTCGACCACGATTACATTCACCTTGTTAGATCTTGTGTGCGTTAGTTTTGAGTAGGGTCTTTTATCGTTAGCTTGTCTAGGATTTTTGTTTGATTCGATCATCCTGGCAGATCCATCGATCCCGTCTCCCATTCCGAGTGACCAAGGGTCTCCTTCTTCTGCTGCTCCTGAGATACCGGTTTGTGGTGACACTTTCCCTGTTATTCCAAGTGTCCAACCGTTGAACTCTCGTGTTCTAGAGGACGAGCTTTACGACTTGTTTTGGAACCCTATTTGGGAGCCTTCTGAAGAGGATTTTCTGTCTACTCCTATTGGTGTTTCGTCCCCGATGGCTTCTTCCGATATGGAAGACACATCTCTTGTATCGAGTCGAACACCCGTTATGTCGAGTATTGAGACTCTCAACCCGGCCACATCCCCGGTTATATCTACGCCCTACACTGTTACACCTCTCGGTATTACAGTGTCGGCACGTTATACATCTCTGAGGGATGCCATGGGCTCGGCAAGTTCCTCTTCTAAGTGGGATAATAACATTGTTCCCACTACAGGACCTTTTATTTCCTAAGTTCACCATACCGCTATCACGTCAGTTCCGACCAATCCGACTGTTTGTGTCGCATCGTCAACTCTATTTGCTAGTGCCGTTACGACATCTTCCATCGTAACTACTGTTGCCGGCCCATCTCGCGGCTCGCCACGTAGTGGTCAATCGGCACATGCTGCCAGAGTTGTTCATCCTGTAAGCGGTGCCCCACCTTCTTCTGATGCCATTTCAGCAGAAGGGGCATATTCTCAGTACTTGCATGCTGTCAAAAATCCAGGTGGGCAAGGCCCTTATTATGATCCTATCAATCTTTATTTGTATACCTCCTTGCCAGCCCAACCCGCTGTAGAAGGTACCATTCCATTGAATGTGGCTTGGGGTACCACTGGTTACGGTGCTGGCCAATTCTGTCCGGATCAAGGGCAGCCATCTCAAGGACCGTCATACCAAGGTCAGCCATCCTACACGTAGCCCAATTATGGGCAGCAATATTATGGCCAAACCTATCCAGGGCAACCTGGAGGCTCGCAAGGACAACCCTACCAGGGACAACCTTCGGCCTCTAGTGGTCCATCTTATACATATCTTGGGCAACCTTCTTGGAACCCAAGACAACCTTATGCACAGCAAGGACAACCTGGAAACTAGCAAGGCTACCCTTCTAGGCAAGGTGGCCAGCCTTAGATGCAGCAAGGCCAGCCCACTGCTCAGCCTAGTCAGCCATCTGGTCTACAAGGAAAACCTTTGGTTGTGTAAGGACAACCAAACCCCCAGAAAGTTCAACCTTCTGAGCAAGTAGGTCCGTCTCAGATCCAGCCAAGACAACCTTCCAGGCAGATGGCCCAACCTCAGTCTTTGCAAGGATATCTTTTTGGGGCGGATCAACCGGGAATGCAGATGGTTGCTGCTTTTCAAGCTCAACCCGGTTACCAACCCCATAATCAAACTGGTCTCCAGCCACAAGGTGGGTACCAATCCCAACCTTCTTATCAAATGTTGCCTGGTTCCCAGGCTCAATATGGAGCCCAGCAACCATATGGATACCAGCAACCCCAAGTGGAAAATCAATTCGCCACGTATCAAAATTACCAACAGCCGCAGGTCACCCCTTATCAAAATTATCAGCAACCCAATGTTGCTCCTGCAGTACAGTATGGTAACCAATGGGGCGCTGGGGGGCAGAACCAGAATCAACCATTCGGTTACGGATATAACCCTTATGGACAAAGTTCCTATGGACAAGGTCCTTTTGGACCTGGTCTGTCCGGACAAGGTCAATGGGGCAACCAGCAACTGGATGGAACTCTAGCCCTACCTCATATCCGTAGATGTCCTTCAACCCGCAACTACCATTTTTACCGACGTTGGAACTGCCCGATGTTTCGAAGTTAACAAATGATCCTATTTTGCATAATCCACAATGGCCACCAGTTCCGACTAAGATACCCGGCGACTGTCCCAAATTCGACGGCAAGGCTGGAGAGGATCCTCAAACCCATGTAATGACCTATCAACTTTGGTGTGCATCCAATTCATGGCTTGATGATTCGGTTCAACTTCGCCTGTTCCAAAGGACTCTCACCGGCTTCACTGCTAAATGGTATATTGAATTGACTCGTGGGTCTTTTCAAGATTTCAATTCATTGACTATGGCATTCCTCACTCATTTTTAGTTACCCATTCAGTATGAGACAGGGACCCATCTCCTTACGTCTCTCAAGCAGGATACGACTACGCACATCTCCGATCATATACATGAATGGAGAAGGCGTTCTCAGTTGACCAAGTTTTGGATTCCTGATCAACTCCTCACCGATTGGTTCACAACTTCCTTTGTCCCTAAGCTTGCACGGGACATTGCTATGGGAGCCTGTGTGACTAAAGAGCAAGTGATCGCGCGTGCTCAGTCCCTTGACTTAGTTTATTCTAAGTCAGGTACGTTGTATGAGTATTTGCCCGATGCCCCGAGACCCAGTACATCCAAAGCTCCACCAAAGCCATCTGTTGATGGATTTATTGGCTCTGTAAATCCGTCGTCCAAAAAGTCATCCTCGAACCCTAGGAAGAAAAAGTCGAGTGCTTCTAACGAAAACACTTCTCAGGGTGGTTCAAATTCTGGAAGTACTTCCGAGGTTAACGCCGTCCAGTCCACCACGGCGAGTAAGGCCTCGAAAGGAAAGAAAAAGGGGAAAGAAAAGAATATGCCTGAGCAACCTAAACATGATTCCTCCAAACCTCCATCCGAGGAAGGAGCTAAGCGCAAACCCAAATATCCTTGTCTCATATGTGATGAGGATCACTACACTAAAGACTGCCCAAGGTGGTCCGAGGTTATTCATTTGTTGAAAGGCGCTCCTGGGATTCCTGCAGTTCTTAAAGAACCTTTTCCCTCTCAACAGACTCAAATGGTGGCTGATCCATCTTCGTCTTCTTCTCCCTTTGGTTCCCAAGTCTTCATGGCTGGATCCATTCCCATTGATGTAATGATTCGAACAAAGGAGCATTTGTTGTCTGCTAGGAAGGAGCCCGCGGTTCCCTCAAGTGCTCCTTCGTCCAGCTTTGGTCTGCTCCATATCGAGAGACCAAGTACTGAGACGACCAACTGACACCCTCCCAAATGAGTACTCCGGAGATCATCTTACAACCCAAATACTCGTGCTGCCCAGCACTACAGCATAGTTGAGGACTTAGCGTAGGCTCCGTCGGCTATGTGCACCTTAGAAGTTCTCTAGAGCTGCCCCCCTGAGAGGAAGTCCCTGCTATTGGCCATCGATGGCATCGACCCGACAGATTCAGATCTGATTACCTTTGATCTCGAGAGCCATGTCCCAAGGCTGCCTCATCAGATCGCCTTTCTTATACAAGTCATCATCAATTCAAAAATGATCCATCATATAGTTATTCATGAGGGCGCATCAACTTGCATCATGTCTATTGCTTGTTGGGAAGTGATCGGGTCTCCGACTCTGAGCCAGTCTCCTATGACATTGGAAGCCTTCGATGGGAGAGAATCTCGTCCCTATGGTATTCTTCAACGATTGTCGATCACTTTAGAAGGGAAAATGTTGAAGTAGAAGTTGAGGTTGTTGACGCAAATCTTACTTACAACCTCCTTCTGGGCCGGAGTTGGACGTATGCCATGCATGTCGTGGCTTCATCCCTCTTCCGTGTCATCCGTTTCCCCCACCAAGGGAAAATTGTCACGGTAGACCGGCTCTCCTTCTTCGCTTCTTCTTTTGAAGGAAAGGTGCCTTTTGTGTAGCATACCTCCATCCTGTTCGAAAGTGTGGGAGTAGAGCTCTTCAAAGATCCTGCCCTCATGGGTGTCTTTTCGCTCCCACCTACGAACCTTGCTTCGATTGGTTTGGTTTCTACTCGTTCTGATCCCTCATTGCACACTGTTGTGACCCTCGATCCCTCTGCACAAGAGGGCATTGATCCTCTAGCTTGTAACCCTCGCTCGGCTGGGGGGCATGAGCATATCATCAGTTCTACTGATCATTTTGTAAAACAGGCCGAGACGACGCCTACATTATCTAGGTTGGTTATGCAACAGTGCGATAGGGAAAGTCCCGAAATGGGCTTGACTTAAACCAAGCATCATGCACGCACTTTACTTTTGGTATATACGTGTGCTTTTAGAAAGCGTGTTGTGTGTGCATGTTTTTATATTTGTGTCTTGGTTTGTCAACATGATTGTCGCTTATTGTGCCTTTTTGCTTCTTGGACAGATGTCTGGATCGCCTTACATTGGTTTCACTGATGGTGCTTCCCGCAGTAGACGCCGCTTGTCGTCTGCGGAATGGGTGATCTACGATCCTCATGGCGAGTTAGTAGACATTCAAGAGGTTTTTCTAGGTTGTACAACGAACAATGTTGCTGAATATAGTGCTGTGATTGAATTATTAGCTGAGGCGATTAACCTCGGCATTTGAACATTGGTTGTGAACTTGGACTCTCAGCTTGTAGTCCACCAACTCAACGGGCGTTATTACATCAAAGATCATCGGATTTTAAGGTTGTATTTACCTGTTAAGTTATTAGAAAGGGATTTTGATTTCATTACTTATCAACATATTCCAAGACGACTTAATATGTTAACCGATGCATTAGCTAATTATGTGTTGGACAGGCATTTGCATAACATGTGAATCAACATAACACAAGAAGCATAAAGTAAAATAAACCATAAAACATATGTAATATATATTATTATAATATATATATATATATATATATATATATTATATATCTGTGTGTGTCCAGAATGTTTGCACCCCATGCATCATCAAAAAATAATACATGTTTGCCTGAATACATCTGGAGACAACATGTCTCTCAAAAAATATGCATGAAAAGAAAAGACTAGACATCTAGTCTCGATGGTGCTCATGATAGCACGTTATCGCCCGCACTAGATGCCTCAAGAGACGGTGGATGCGAGTTGGCACCCGTATTGTGTGCCTATGGTAAGCTAGCGGGACATCAGCTAGCCGAGCATAATCTGGGATCCCTCGAGTGATAGCCTCAAGGTTTTGGATAAGCTCCCCTCTGTCACCGCCCTCCTCCTGAGGATGTGCTCCTGCTGCTCCTCCTACTGGATGTCTTCTCGCAATAGAAGACAAGCCAGCTAGACGCTCTGGGCTGACATATGCATGTGCATATAAAAGGTCATTAGGACAAGCATGTACTAACAACAAAAAAATCATAAAAATACAAAATCAAAAAATGAGGACGCACCAATCTCCTCATCTCAATCCTCTCCATCCGGAAGAGGAAGGTCATGGTCTCTAGTGAAGTCTGTCCCCGCATACGGCTAGTCTTCCACCATGATCAGTTGGTGGCGAAGCCACCTGAAGAACTCTGGTCTGAAGGACATATGTTGGCCACCACCACCCCTCGGCATCAGTGCCGGCCATCGAGCCATCCTCGGCTCTCGAGGTGCTGGATCTGCCACAAAGGCCCCTTGGCCCTGGAAGCTTGGCACACATTCCAAGAAGAACGTCACCAAGATGCAACCATACCCGAACTGTTGCAGCTTGCCCTACTTGGCCTTTGTTAACTGCCTCTTCATATTGGTCGTCACAGCTGATGCCCAATTGAAGATCATCGGGCTAAGGCACTCTATCGCTAATATCAGGTGGTTCTTCGTAGCTTCGTGGGGTGCTTGTGACCTCGCAACTCATGTAAGAGTGAAAAGTAAGGCTCTCAATGTCAGATCCTAAATGGTGGAGATGTCCACCTTCGAATTGCCCTGCCCATATCTAGCCTCCGGGCAAATACGAGCCTTTACCTCATCCATCTTTTCCCTAGATGGCCTGCTCCCAGTCTACCAAGGCACCAGCCCTCGTCGCAACAATCATGTCAAGAAATAGACATCCGATACCTCCAAATCCAGTACATGATCTCGTACCCGAAACACCTGTTCCCCTACGTCCCATAAGTCAATCAAGTACTGTAGGAGCTCTCGTTGAGTTTGCAAATAGGATAGCATGAAGAATTTCTTGAGCCCACATGCTCTCAGAGCTTCCATGCAATTCTCATCAGCTAGGGCTAATATGTCCACTTGGTCATGTTCCTGTTCCTTTTATATCATCACCATTTTTGCGGATGGCCCTGCAAAAACAAGTCAAAATGATGCATTAGAACCTCATAAAACTTGAAATTGCAGCTAAATTGGTTTTAAATTTGTTAAAATTGGCCTAGAAATGCGCACGGCCGTTGGTGCGAGTGTTTCTAAAACAGTCGCGCCCATGGGCGCGCGCCATATGGGAAATTTTCCCCATTGGTGCGGGTCCGTGCTCGAAACCCGCGCCAATGGGCGAAACCCCTAAATTTGAAATTCCCCCCATAGGAAATGAAAATCCAATTAAAAACAAATTTCAAATGGATGAAATGAAGCTAAGGACAAGACCACTTACCTGGCACTAATGGTGCTCGAAATGGTCCACCGGATTGGTCGCAATCGCCAACTTAAGGTCGCACTCCAAAAAGCCATAATGTCACTCTCAAAAGGTAAAAAGTGAAAAGTAATTTTTATTTTACTATTTTCACCTTTTTATAGCTTTTTTATCCTAATTAAGCTTTAAAAAGTCATTTTACGAATATTTTTATGGATATTTGTGTGGAAAATGGGTTTTACGCCGATTTTTGTGCAGCAACAAGTATTCATGCACCTTTCATGGCAAAACGAGTTGTATTTTATACTTTTTCAGACTCGGAAAATACACGAAAAAGTCACTTTGGAGTCATCTTTTGCTCTTTTCTGACTCTCTCAACGTGAAAGGAATGCCGAGTTGGTCCTCTCGACTCGTTAAATGGATATGAGAGGCGGTCTTCTTTAAACCCTTTTCCGACCGTTTAGAAATGAAAAGATTGTTGGACCCTTGTCGTTTCCAGTTCGTTAATGGTCACAGAGCAACGTGGTTTTGATCTCTTTTTTACTTTTTCAGATCAAAGTCACTACTTATGAAAAGTACTCCTCAGTCATAATGATCAGGCAGTTCTTTCAAGCATGGTTTTATACTTTTTCAGGCTTGAGAGACACAACTTTACAAAAAAGGACACCCCTGGAGTTTCCTTTTCGCTGTCTTTTCAAACTCTCTAAATATGAAAAGACGTTGAGTTTTTCCTTTGTCAGACTCGTTAAAACTTAATGAAATTGGATTCCATCGAAATGATGTCTCTCAAGCATATGCTATCCCCGTCAAGCTTTCCATCCAAAAATAACTGGGGTACTCGCCAGAAATGGTGGGGGAATAAAGGAACCGTAATCATCGTCATGTCGGCAATATGTCGCTCTTGAACATGGCACTTGTCTGCATTTGTGTCTGGGTGGGGACATCTCATCTTGTTTCACACTTTCCCCCGTTGGTTTGGCATACCCTGTTGACCTTTCATCTGCTCATCATCTTGTCACCATGACCCCTGATCATTTGATGTCAAATACTGCCAAGTCCGTTGTCGTGCCACCGATATGTTCAAGAGAAGTTGACCTCTACATAATAGTCAACCTCCCTCTGATACCTCACACAAAACATTTTATCCTTCTCTGTCTCACGTCCATGATGTGGGAAACATTATGGCCCACCTTCGATCAAGGTCACTTCCTGTCGACTTCAGCTCATTATCCAGGAAGTTGACTTAGAGACTCCCTTCAGGTACCTTGGATCTTGCATGCCTCAATGGTAGGTTCTTCATATTCGACGCAAGGTTTTCATCGTTGGCCTCTGATCGGATGATTCTACGGGTGTTCGACACTGGCTCATTGATTCGCACACCGTGGATTGTACCTATAGTACCTTGAGGACCATTGTCATTATTGGTGGTACCTCTCATGTCTGTTAACAATTTTCATCATTGATTTGTAATCAGACGATGTTCTCGCATGTTCGACCTCGACTCCTATATTCGCATGCTTGAATTTGTACTTTGTTCGGGTAGAGTTGGAGCGCAACACCCTGGATTTTGTATATTGGGATCGAGGCTGCATTTTGTGAATTATTATAATCACTACATGACTCATTCACTCGATGGCTACGACCATGCCTGATTCCATTCATTGATCCTCATCGGATGCCTGCGTCCATACCTGGGATCCAGATTTTTATATACTCAGCTATGGATGGCTGAGCCAATACCATGTACATCATGTATTTGAGATATCAGTTGTACTTCGTGCAGGTTCTCTGGCGGCCGTGTTTTCAGTCGACCATTTTCTTGTAAAGCACTTCACCCCTCTCTCTCTCGGGCTTCATGCTTTAGGGGGCATCTGTTACACAGTATTTTGTCACAGTCCTTGTTACCCCTTCTCCCGTACATTGGAGGACCTATTCCGGGACCTGTGAGAAGTGACATGACTTGAAAACACCTGCTTTGTATCCCTTAAAGTATGTACTCTATATGCCTTGAAGACACCTTCTGCAAAATACCCTAAAATGTATCCCTTTCTCCATTGATGTTGTTCCATAGTGTATTCCTCGTGCCAATGGGGTAAATCCTCCAAAGAGGGTGCACTAGCTGGCGCTTTGTCTCAAAGTCACACTAGCGCCAACCCAGTTGGGTAAAGTTACCATCAAACCTCCGAAGGTTCCTTCCACCTTATCCATAAACTAATGGATGGTCTTATCTACTCCTCCTATCCCTATATAAGCTTGTTCCTTCCTCTTTGACAAGCTAGTTGGTAGTTCTTGGTTAATAATTCTACTTTTCAAGCTCCCAAAGTCTGAGGATTGCTAAGCTCATCTTGTAAGAGGTCTTATGTATCCCTATGAGGCTAAATCTTTAAGGAGGAGATCCATGTACAAGTGATCAAGGAGAGAGAGGCTTGTTCCCATCCCCTACAAGCTTTGCAAGGCATGTGTTGTTGATTCACCCAACCAAAGGAGGATTTGACATCAGAACTTGGTTGTATTCTCTTTTGTTTTATCAATAACAATAGACGACTATCATTATGGTTCCACTCATGTGTCTTTATTATGATGCTTGATTTGTATCTTTTCTGACTGATACATAGTTGCATTTCCTGGATTTTATGCTTGTATTTGTCTTGTTCTTTGCATGTGCAGGTGTCTATTCACGGAGATCATGAGGATTGTGAGCAGCTGAAGTGAAAGAATGGAAGTGACAACCCTTCTACGAATATAAGCATTGGATTCGAGGTAGGATCTCATCTTGGCCTTTATTTTGCAATTAGGAAGTTGCGTGTTAGCATCGTTTGAATATTGCTAGACCTCGGTTAGGCTCGTGGGATCGCCTTTGACCATATAGGGGATTTACCTATACAACACCTTTGTTGCTGAGGGGTTTTGCTCGGGCTTGTGGTAGACCCTGTTCAGTGGGATAGCTACAAGATCGATTCTCGTGGTGAAAAAAGATCATGAGTAGTGGAAAGATAGAGATTGAGAAGTTTAATGGTCAAAGTTTTGAGTTGTGGAAACTCAAGATGGAGGATCTGTTGGTGGATAAAGATCAGCGGATCATGGTAGATCTGGGTACTAAACCAACGGGAGTGTTTGATGAAGAATGGAAGAAGTTGGATCTAAAGGCAAAGAGCACAATATGATTGTGTGTCTCAGATTCAGTATTATTGAATGTATCATGGGAAGCTATGGGGAAGGCCTTATGGGACATGTTAGGGACTTTGTACCAATGTAAGTCTCTAGTGAATAAATTGTTCCTATGGAAAAAGCTATATAACCTGAGGATGAAAGATGGAGACTCGGTGACAGACCATCTGAACGCATCTAATACTGTAGTCAATCAGTTAGCATCTGTTGATATTAAAATTTCATATGAAGATAAGTGCATCAGTTTGTTGTGTTCTCTACCAAATTTGCGAAGCCCCCCTTCATTGCACTAACTGTGCAGCGGGGGGGGGTGATGGGTCACACGGCGTTTGAGGCATACCCGTAACTCCACTTTATGGGGTCCAGGGCAACGCCTTGGAAAATTTTGGTTTTGGACCCTATGTTACGATGGGCAGACCCACCTACGGTTTTACACACGATTTTCGCACATGTTTTTGGATGTGATGATTTTGGGTCCATGGTATTGGAGCCGATGGTTTTTCATCCATGGTATTAGATGTTTCATCATGTATAAATATGTATTTTAACATTGAAAGGAACATAATGAAAAATCAAGCTAGTAGTCCCAGTTTTGGGATCCAGGTAAAATCTCTGTGTATATGTGTTTTAGGTGTTATGCTCCCGCATTGTTTATTTTCTCTATTTTAGAATTCATATGTAAACACTCTACTTGTACTGGCTAATAAAGAATCTAATAGGCAAGGCAATGGAATAGATATCCGTGGGTATGGTGGTGACAGGGAATGTCGAATTACAACGACACGAATAAAATTCTCTTCCATCTACACAAACAAGATATTATGATGGACAAAATTGACCGCCACATCCCTTGCATTCTGTAGTTGTATGGCATGCCACGAGCATCAGTTGAGGATCTAACTCCCATCACATATGTCTCATAGGAATAGAAGGATTAGACTCATCCCCATGCATAATTTTGGTCTATCCGGTTAGCTTTAAATTTTTATGTTGCAAATGTCATTTTTTTTAGTTATGTAGTGTGTGGACATGAGATAGAGAGTATCTAACGTAGCTGGAAAGATTAAAACAATAATTTTTTGGATGAATTACAACGCTAACTAGTGGCAAACAAACTTGGTTTCCCCTCGGGGCAAGTCGAGGCCACGTGGTTAATCTGTGTGGTGTAAACTTTCTTATTATATAATAGAAAATGGAATGGGCATCCCAAGCTTAACAAATTTTTTTTGAAAATTTAGTAAATTTTTTAAAATCAATTAAAAATGAGTAAAAAATTAAATCTTATATATATATTTGGGTAATGTTGAACATGATTTATTATTCATTCTTATTTTTAATTAATAATTTTTTTAATATATATTATCATATATATATATTTCAAAGAAACATTTGGAAATCTAGTAATTTTTTTTTAATCAATTAAAAACGAGTAGAAAGTTAAGCTCCTCGTAAGATAATAATAATTAAAAGAGAATATATATGAACAATCATGTCTTATTCGATTTATTTAATAACAAAAATGAATTTTTAATGGTGATTTTTTGATGAGCGATGGGGTAGGGTTACACTGTAGGGTCTGTCCGTGGTTTACAGGGATCACAGTACGAATTTAGCAACTGCCCCTGTAATAGTATGCTGACCTACATCTTGGATTTTTCCTTCACCATTTAGCTTGTAACGGTCTTCAACATCCAGTTTAAGAATTTTTTAGGTGGTTTTTTTTTCACCCACCAACATACCTCCGTTCCTGTTTTGCATTGACCTTATAGGCACCTGTCAGCCGGTGCTTTTGACAGTTATGGAAGAGCTTATAAATTATACCACCTAGCCTTTGGAAGATGTGCCCATTTGGACACATCCCATGACCACATCGGCTGGATATTTACCTTTGATAATGGGCTCTCTGATGAAGTAGACGCCCTTCCTTCCATTTCCAGCTCTCATATTCCATCTGTTACACTACCTGAAGATGCCCTGGCAATTACTAATTACATCTCTCAACCACTCTCACTAAATTCCCTAACCTTTGCTGGGCCTCCGTCTAACCCTGGTAAGCAAACCCTCAGGAAGATACCTGTTTCAAATCCCCCTTCATCTGTCTCCTACATAACCTCAGTTGTCCACCACTTGGTATCTGCTACGCAGGTGCCCATCACATCAGCCCATCTATCCTCTGTGGCTCCTCCCCTGGCTAACGTCACAGGAATTGGCCCCATTCCGAGATTTTCCGCCTCCATTTCATCGAATACCACTTCTAGATCTAGGGCATCTCCAATTTTGTCAGCTACTCAACCATTCACATACCAGAGGTTTCAGCTACTAGATTTCACAGGGATTCAAAGAGAGAAAGGTGCCTAAAGCTCCAGAACTATGAGGTATTACTAAAACTCTCTAAGGACACTCAATTATTGGACTCCATGGACACTGCAGAAAAAGTACTTGTTGGTCGGGTCCGTGACAGACATTTTACTGTGGAATGACTTCAGTAATGGACCTCGAAGGTATGGGGCCATCATCTAAAAGATTCCCCAAGGGTGCAAACTTTCGTCAAAGGTTGGTTCATTCTACGTTTCAACTGCCTTGCACACACCAACTGGGTACTTTCTACAGTATGGCATATCAATCAAGCACTTGTGCTACTTAGGAGGTGGACGCTAATGTTTGACCCTAAGCAAGAAAGGGTAGATGTTGGGCCTATTTGGGTACACCTCCCAGGCCTTCCCTTTCATTTCTAGATGGAGGATGTTTTCAAGAATGCTATTGGCACCTACCTCACTTTTGATAACTCTATTCAGATTACAGGGCGTATGGTCTTTGCTAGGATTCTGGTCCACCTGGATCTCACAGATGGATTACTGGAACACATAAACATTCAATGGAGGAATGCATCAAGGCGGAAGGTTGGACTATGAGGCAGTCTCATCTAGATGCAGGAGATATCACAAGGTGGGGCATCCTTTTAAAGATTTCCCCCTTAATGGAGGGGCATAAAAAAAGAACCCCAGTCAGGAGCCATCGGCACAGGAGACACCATTGCATGAGGAACAACCTCAGAATACCAAATCTCCAGTAGGGAAGGCAGACGCATAGAAAGGCTCAAAGCTTATGGCAACGACTTCTACTCAGGCAGCCTAGAAGAAGCGTGGTAGGCCACCCCACAGACCTCCTCCCCCACCACTTGAGAAAACCCTGGCAGCCTTCAAAGACTCCAATACTTCAGGTAGGAGCATTCCTTCCACTACTTCCTCTCTTTGCAGCATATATTTACATGATATATTATCATATGGTCATTTTATGGGTATGGATTCAGCTACTTTCATTGCTACCTCCAAAGAAATTAACTACAATTTTTCTTCCTCACATCTTGTCATCACTCCCACACCTCCCTCCCTGTTGTTTTTGCCCCCACCTCCATCTACATCCTCCATTCTAGCCCCTCCCGCATCTGGGTATCTGATTAGCTCAAAAACCAAGAGACAAGCGATTGACCATGTCGGCCTCGACATCATTCCCACCCCCCTCTGCATAAACTCCAAAGAGGTCGACCCTCCTCCCTCACTATTTCTCAATCACTGGCGGTTGATGAAACAGCTTCGAGTAAGCAGTCCACTATTCCTAGGGTACTTAGAGCAAGAGAAACACCCTCTGAACCCCCACCATGAAGATTATCTCCTACATTTGTTGAGGGCTTGCTATGCTTGACAAATAACTAGCAATTCGTCAGTTAGTTACAACCAACTCACTTGACTTAAAGCCGCCTTTTCCTTATTTATGGCGGCTACTGGTATGCTGATTAACGATACAAAATGAACGCTGATAGCAGTAACATGCTCACAACATGAGATTCAATTTGCACTTCATCACTTCCAGATTACACATCTGAGCCTTGCAAAAGGCCTAAAATGCCTGGGGTATAAGTTAAATCCCTTGGGCTACAAGATTTCAGACTGGACCCAACTCATCTCTAAGATGGAGAAAATACTCAACATCTGCTAGCTCAAATATTCATCTTGTGTTGGCCATCTCACTCTCATTAAGAGTGTTTTGGAAGCCACTCCTATTTATTGGATGTTACTGTATTGGATTCCTAGGGGTATACTCACCAAGATACAAGCCCTTTGTTGCAGATTTTTATGGAAGGGAAGCCAACTGGGTAATAGCTAACAACCTCTAGATAAAAGTGACCACATAAAAATACATTGCCCCATTGCAGATCATGGATTGGATTAGGCGGCCAGTAAGAAGCACTACTCGGATTTTGACTATTTGGAAGGCTATAATTAAGGCATTAGATCCTATCAGAGATGAACTTACATGGAGAATCCGCTCGGGACATAGTGTACGAGTTGGAATAGACTCGTGGATCGGTTGCGAGAACATGCACAGGATGCCTTTTGATCTCATACAACACCTACAGGACCATAATGTTACTCACATTTATCATATTGCAGATGGAGAAAATTCTACATTTCTACATCAAGCCTGGAAATCTGCACTTCAATTAAACATCCCTCCTCAATGGATTCAGCTCTGGGATGACTATACTCAAGCACTTACTGAAGCACACATCCGTATTATTGATGGAGATGATGAGATCATATGGGCCCTCTCAAAAACAAGGAGATATTCTCCTAAGGATGGCTATTTGGTGGTGTTAGAAACAAGGAAACCACTCACCATTGAAGCATGGTGGAAACATCTCTGGAAGCTGAAGGCACCCCCTAGGACTCAACTGCTCATGTGGTCTATCTAGAGAAACAAGATTCCTAAAACTATGGGACATTGTTATACCTGCCGTCACCCCCCCTTACAATTGGTTTTCCACATCTATCTTAGAGGCCTGCAATATCTGGTTTATCTTCGTATCCTCCTCCAAGCATCGTAACCTTCTGCTTTTGATCTGCTGGACCATCTGGATCTCCGAAAATAATCTAACTTTCCAGAATTTACTTCCTTGCTGGCCTATTATTGTAGTGAAGGTATTGGTTGACTATATTATCGTCCCAGACGACCCACCTCCCCCGAGGCCCAGATGTATTATTTCTTAACATATTGACCACAACATGCCTTGGGCATACTTTGACAGGGAAACATAGGAGCATGGCTGCTGCGGGGTGGATATACATCATATATCTCCTCATTATTCATACACCATGCTCTTGGGATTAAGAAGAGGGACAAATAGCTTTGCAGAATTATTAGCAACAGAATTCCTTATACAATTTGCCTTGGAGAAAAATTGTAGAGACATACAATTATTTGGGAATTCCAAAATTGTTTGTGATTGGTTGAATAGAACTTCTAGATGCTCTACTTATACTTTCAGTCATATATTTGATGAGACTCTAAGATTGATTTCATTTTTTGACTCTTTTACATCCAAACACATTTTTAGGGAGCGTAACACAGCTACTGACAACCTTTCAAAAGAAGCAACGAACAGGAAGCCAGGCATCTGGTTGGTCTGAGAACTGCGTGAGGGTGAACACTACCAATACTACCACCAGCCTTTCATGGACATCATCACCTAATTTGACTGTGGCATATGGACAATATCTTTTGTATATATTTATCGTATTATATACCTTTCAGTTTCTATACATTGTGGTTTTCTTACAGTATATTTTGGATATTGTTACCTCCCTGCGTGGATCCGAATGTGCTTACATGCATCTACAAAATGTAATTTCTTTCCACTAATGAAATTACAATTTTTCCTAGGGGAAAAAAACAATGACTTTTTAATGTAATTATGTATTTGTAAAAAACTTTTTTATTTTTATCTAAAACAAATATTAATATTTATATTATGATTATGAATATAGAATTAGGAAGTTTTCTAGCTAAGAAAACTAAATTAATTGTAATATGAAAAAATCACAATAATATTTTGAAATAAAATAGCTAAATGAAATAATATATATTATCTATTTTTACGCATAAAAATACAAATCCTTATGATCTCATGTAATGGATGAAATCATATAAATTTTCCTATGGACTGAATCTTAAAATTTCATATGGATATGTTGTATTTTCTCCTCATGAATAGATTATCATTACTTTAAATCAATATATCATATATGCATTTGAGAGTTTAAGAAATACTATAAAATATTGTTTTAAATTGTATGTTCTCTATTTTGATGTTTAATCATTATTTATATTTTTGAAATTATAATTATATAAAAATCCAATTTCTCAAAATGTAGATTTTATTAATATGATTGAAATAATTCAAATATACAATTATCATATAAATCTTTTTAGTATTAAAAAAAATCATTATTTTGCTTTTAGAGATGGATAATTGTCGTTTCTGATTTGGAGGATCTTCTGCCTTAGAATTATCACACTTAACATAGAAAATTGATCTCGGAAGCATCATGCTTGTCCTCACAGGGCGTTCTATAAACTTCGATGGTCAGAACAAGAGGAAGGAGCCACATGGCTAGACTAGCTCGAACTCGGTCAAGGATCGGTTGTTTGATGATGAGGAATCCTTCCATTCACATGGATCTGTCAACCTTATCTCCAAGCTTTGAGCTAAACCCATGAATAAATAATTAGCATATATGGACATGACTCAAGAATTCACTTAAATTCAATCAAAAATATCAAAATGATGTGAGTTAAGTGGATTTACCTCATAGTCATGTATGAGTAGGGTTTAAGGGGTGATGTAGGTGATAGGGTAGGTAGTAGGAGTAATTTCATAGGAAAAAGTTTGTGAAAATAGGGACAAGAGGCAGAACCTTGGGGAAAAAATGGGCACCAACATTCCCCCATGCCGATTCGAATGCATGTCCTCATACATGTTGCCATAGTATGCCAAAAATAGTACTGATGTGCTAGGGAAAAAAAACTCTGGTTAAAGACCAACAACCTTAACCAAGACCTCCAACCCATGCTTAATTGGAACAAAAGACTTCTTAAACTGTAAAGCAAGCTCTTGAGAACTTAGCTTTTTGGTGGGTTTCATCTTCGAGATTTTCCAACGTAGAATTTGGTTGTTTTTCTAATTCATCTCATCCTTCTGGGAATACAATCGAGGATTAGCTTCTCTGACTTGATGGTTAACTTCTATGAGTACTCAAATAAGAGTCAATACTTTTATTCTTACTTATGAATCTTAACAATCTATCTTCGTAACTTCACTAAAAGAATCCTCGTGTTTTCTTCTGCTATAGGCATCAGAGTTTTCATGGGTGTTGTCAATTGTTGAGAGGCACTACCTCTTGGTGTTTTTCTATGACCTTTCGCTCATGAGGAAGCTTGTTGAACTTTTGTGTTGACATTTTTATTAAGATTCTCACTAAGCGAGGACTGAATAGGGGACTTTTTTTCCAAACCTTGTGCAATATCGAAGGGGATGCATGATGTAGATGCTAAGACAGGAGTTTCTTCAGGGGAAGAATGAAATTCCTTCCCATCTGAGTTAGGAGAGGAAATAACATCAATACGCTCAGAATTTATAGCTTTAGGAGTCTTAATATTATTCATGCTTCTAGTTCTTCAGTGGCCTTGGACCAAAGTCTCTGCCTTTGACATTGTTGGAGCTTTGGCTATAAAAAGAGCTTTCCTCTGCTTAGGGTTTGGTTTGGTCCCTGCATGAGCTTCAAGAGATTTTGATGCAGGTTCTTTACCTTTAAACCGTACAATATTAGTTGGATCAGGTCAATATTTACTACTCATACTCCATTTGTTCCTTCGCTTATTTACCCTTCTAGATTGTTGGGCCTGGAATCCCCCCACAGCATGTTTTGGGGCTCAAAGCAAAAGTTTTGGTCTAGCATGTTTGTAAAGTCCTGTGAATTGTGGGCATGAAAGTATCTTAGAGTCATAGGGTTGTCCACCCTAATCTTGTAAGGATTGTATGAATAGAATGATGCTCTAAGTGTAAAAGAGAGAATGTTAGAAGAAAGTAGGAGATAGAGAAGTAGAAGCATAGAGCAAGTGTAAAGTGTGCCTTGGGTTGTAGAGGAGGAGAAGGTTTTGCAGCTAAGTGCGTAGAGGTCCAGTAATCCATATAGGAGTGTGCAGACCCTGTAGCTGAGTGCACAGGGCAGATTCGAGTCTATAACCAAAGAAGAGAATAATAACAGACGTTTTATCCAAATTCTATGTATCTATTCTTGAGTTATTACATGTTTGATATCAATTGCAAATATATTTCTTATTTACTGCATGCACTTGTATGAATGATTTATATCTCTAAGTATAATTTTAGAGATGCAAGTAAGCAAAGTTAATCGACTAACAAAGAAATACTAATAAGGACTTGGGTAATAACAGTGTCCGGCCCCCGGGTCAGGCTGCACAAAGGTAGCATCATAGGCTGTGAGGTACGGGTGAGTGCGAGTAGCAACGTGTGCGCAGGGTTGAACCACGAACCACTTGAACTCATCAGAAATATCCAGGGTGTGGAAGCCTAGTTCTAACAGCCTCCCATACTACATCGGGTGAGACCTCAGTCTGCGCTACGCAGACTGTTGCCGAAAGGGCTAGTAGTACCAAGATTTGTTGGCTAAATCAACTATGAACCTAGGTCAAGCCACAATAAGCCAACAAATTGTCCCGTTACTGGGACCGAGATCTGCATAATGGATTTCTAATGTCGTGTCATTGGAATCCCAGAAAGAAAGAAATTGAAGAGTGGCTGGACAGAAAGATTCACGAGTTCGTGGTGCAGGAAAATAGGAATCCACGAGTATCAAAGGAACAATGGTTAGAGCATTACTTATATATGGAAATCCATGAAATTTTCTTTGCTTCCTTCCCCTTTGAGTTGTAAGGGTGGATCGTGAAGCCAGCAGACAGTCAGCGAAGGTGTATGCTCGACAAACTGATTGTGCAGATTGTAAAATTGGTGAGTACACTAGAAGCATCAGAAGATAATATTGCACGTGTTGTGGAACATTGGCTCGATTGATTTATAGGAGGGTTTATCACTGAGTTCCCTGTAAATACTTCAGTCAACTACAACGAGGCAGAACAACGCTTCATCAATGGACCTTGAGTTAAGTACATTAAATCTTTGAACACTTAGATTAAAATGCTACTATGTGAAAAGCAGGTTATGCGAATAAATTGATGCTTGGGGCTATGTGAAGTGGGAGGATCTGTAGAAAAGAAGGTAGCACAGAGATATAGAATAGCCCCTTGATTTTTCCTCGACTATAAAGTGAGGAATAGATCGCAAAAGTTTCTTCAAGAAGTGTGATTAGTCTGATAAGGCAATGAATTCTGCGCATACCACCTCCACCTACACCACCACCAATTTCACCATTGTCACCCTCGTCTTCACCCACACCACCTCTGCCACCACCACAGTTCAATATGGCGAGTGCGATAAAATTATCAGTGCTCAAAGGAGTAGGGAACGAAGATCCTGACCAATTTTGGTTCATGTTAAAGGTCGTATGGGAAGCACAAGGAGTTGTAAATGACAATATAAAGAAGGCAATGCGAGTAAGCGCATTGCAGGATCGCGCACTAACATGGTACATTAAGCATTCTAATGACCATCCAAACATAGGGATCATAGATATCCAGGCTGCGCTGAACAGGGAATTTAGTAGGCCATAATCGGAGACACAGTCGATTATCAAGTTTAATCAAAATCGCGATGCTTCCAAGCGGGATCCCCCGGGAACTATATGAGAGACTAAAGAGCATGATTCACAAAGCCAACATGACCTTGACAGATGGGAAACATTGTGCACGGTTTGTAGTGTCACCAAAACCACATCTAAGGATGGCGCTGTCATAGTAGAAGTTATCCACCCAGGCTGAAGCTTTGGAGATTTCAATGAGACTGCATGAGACCAAAATACAAGATCTTGAACTGGGAGTCCAACAAATCCATGCACAACTGAAAAATTTGTGTCTGGAGATGGAGAGTTTGAAATAGGACAGGACAACTCGCCCAGAAGCCTGTGAGGAGGCATGGTGTATAAAATGCAAAGGCCAGGGGCATGACAAGGACCATTGTCCAGTCTTTGCTAACTATCTAGTGGAAGGAGGTCCAATTCCATTGATACGAGAGGCATAACCGGGGCCAGGCGCGACACCTACATTATGGTGCGTGATTTGTTAGATAGCAGGGAAGCACGCTACAGATAACTGTCACCTATTAAAAAAGTATACACAAATGTCACAACAGTTGTTCTATAATTTCTACAGGTCACTAGGCCTTGATGAATGCACCTATAGAAGTTATGAACTGATGATGGATCAGACTCTTACCTACATTGTTCAGACCGAAACGCAAGCCCTCGATCAAAATACAAGGATGGCACGCACTGGATTTCAGGGGCGCAGATGAGGTTGAGGTGGAATGGGACCAGGAAGGGGTCACTGACAGATGATTTGTTACAATTGCAGAGGGCCAGGGAATTATGCCCGCGATTGTACAAATCTGACGAGAGCTTCATTTTTATATTGTACGCAGTTTGATCATGATATGGAGAATTGCCCCAAACTAGTAGCAAAGTTGTACGATAAAGGAATAATCCAGCCTCCCTTGACTTAGAATCTGGAAATGATGAGATCTAAGCCAAACGAAGAGGACCCAAATGTAAACATTATCCTCTAAAGTGATATTACCATAGGAGATGACAATGAGAGGAAACCTGAAGAAATTGCTTTACTTCATACAACTCCTACAATGAATCATAATTTGATTTGGAGCATGCAAAGGATACATTCATGGAAGCTAAGAACAACTTCACGGAGGCCTCTGCTTCATGTAGTAATGACAAACTAGAACCAGAGATGGACCCATCAATGCTTACTACCTTTTTGGAGACGTGCATGAAGCTGCTACTTGAAAGTAAGGATATGAAGGGAGGGACTACAGGAACTCATCAATATGTGCACTGGGTCATGAGAACCACGCATAGTCCGAAAGTTTAGGAAGCACACATCGCGAACAGTAAGGGAGATGAGATTGACTGCTCAAATCTGGTCATATCAAATGGATCAAGGGATTCTGGATTTAGGATCAGATGCGAACATACTGCCAAAACATACATGGGAGCGCATGGGTAGACCCGTGTTGAAATGGTCTCCTATTCAATTGCGAATGGTGAACTAGCAGAAGATCCTACTGATGGGAATATTGTAGGGAATAATCATAGACATTGAAGGTGGGAGCGCGCTTGAAAATTTTGAAGTGATAGAGATTGTTGATGAAAGCAATTCCTATCCTGTGCTACTAAGAGTAGATTGGGCCACTGATATGAACAAAATGATAAATCTAAAGAAGCACAAAATGATTTTTGAGAAAAATTCACTGTGCATAGTGGTACCTTTAGACCCTATGGAAGGATTCTGCTACATAGAGCCAGTGCGGAATGACAAAAGAAACGATGATCTATACTATATCTACAAGATAACCACTCAAGAACAGGATTGGGTGAATTCTACAGTGAATGGAAGGATTTTGTGGGAGCATGAAAGCTCCTACACATCGAATTCGGATGAGGAAATAGAACAATGACAGAACCGGTTACACGATGTAACCATGCTCAATTACACCATGATGGTAGGATCACTACATTTTCTGACAACAGAGGTAAGGGATCTACCTGTGTACAATGAGTTGATAGCAATGGATGAATTCATGAACAAAGTTGAAAGAGAAGTCCCAAAACACCAATGTTTCGATGCTCTGAAGTGGGCACTGCAAGCTACGCCCACAAGATGGTGGGGTGTGCATAAAAGAAGTTTTGAGAATTGGCGCAAATGCAGAATGGTGATGCTTATATCGTTTGGAAAGCCTCAGCTACAGATGGAAACTAGGTATGATGGATGAAACAGAGTGCGTGCCCACCTGTCCAGATGTGTATAGGTGTATGGTACACTATCTGCATGAATGCACACTGTCCTCATGATAAGAAATGGGAACAACAAGCAAGAGCGAGCAAGACGAGGGCATGAATGACAGAGTATGATAAGCCCAAGTGCACTAAATATTATATGAGGGGAAGCCTTTGATAAGGTCTGTGAAGTGCTAAACACAGTCCATCATGTGAGATGTACTAACTAGGACCTGCACATACCAGCGGTTCTATGGGCTTATAGGACCATGTGGAAAACCGTGATAGCATAAGCACTCTCAAAGCTAAAGTATGAGGTAGGGGCTGTGATTCATATGGAGCATGCGAAGCCTAGTTTGCAAATAGCAGCACCCGTAGATACAACGGACCATGAAGCCCAGAATGAGGGAATCACACAGCTGCGAGAAATAAAACCCATAATACTCGAGGAAGAAATCCAATAGGGAATCCTTAGACTTCGTGAACTTGAAAAAGACCATGTATGGCTGAGGGAGAAAAGCACTTCAATGGACACAAAGGTCAAGAAGCTAGAGCGTGAGATAAAGGAAGTTTTTTGCATCAAAAAACCTATGATTGTAAGGCAAGGTGTGAACAATCATACTGACAAGTTTGAGCACTATCGTCGTGAACTAGTTAGGCTGCTGCCTTGGCTTGGATGATTGTTAATTCCCCGGCATTGACAGAGAATTATTGGAGGCTCGGAAGTACGCTTTGCTCTAGGCCACAAAGAATAGGAAATGGATACGCGACACCAAAATCTTCTGGGTGCTCATGGTTTTGAGAATCCAGATGTGGATGAATTGACGGTCGTGTATGTCACCTGCGGTGTACAACATTCTATAGAGTTTTGCAGAATTCAAAACCAACATGCATAATGTATACATCAGGGCGTGCAAGGATACAACAAAGCAGTGGATGAAGCTCCCTTTTATAGCCACTGACGATGTTCTCTTCACTGTCTTGGAGACATGGCCTCTAGAATGGTGCACCTGAAATCTGGTAGAACTAGAGAAGCCAACACAGGAGAAGAAAAAGGATGATGCCAAGTTGTGCGTCACAAAATTGGCTGAGAAAAGGCGGCAGGAAACAGCAACAACTAGGGAATAAGCAGCACGTGAAGTGGCACAAAAAGCCACTGAGTAGAAGAAAGCTGCAAAAGCAGCAGTAGCACAGGTGGTAGTGGTAGCAACCGCGAAGCATGATGAGGGCCAAGCAACATCCTCTCTAGGGCAGGAGGCAGAGGAAACAAAAACAACAGAAAGGTGCGTGGACCCAAGGATCGTGTCCACACAGTTGAAGAGACCTATCACACTATTTTTGGGAGATAAGGGGATGTGTGAATGGAATCAAACACGACGCATATCAAAGCGTTGGAAGTGATCATTGAATGCATTCAAAAGATGTCTGATGGGAGGAGAAGCAAGAATTATGTGGATCACCTCATCCTGTATTTGCGAAATACACAGTGACGATCCCTCAAAAGTATCCATCGATTCACGAATAAGCACTAACTCGAACTGGATGCCTTGGAATTACGTATTGTGATATAGAGACGTTTTTGGATAGTAACACAAAGCATAATGATAAAATATTTTATACTTGGAATAAATGTATAAGACGTGTCTTTTCCAATTTAATTTCATTAAATTCAAATATTCTTTTCTTTAAATATATTTTATAAAATACCTATATGTTATATG
>APFE030465708.1:0-24048 GCA_000404065.3 Pinus taeda
TGAACTTGCTTGTGTCTTGTTGTGAGAACCGTGGAAGATGACGTTGTTCCCCTTGTTATGCCATTTGTAGAAGAAAACATATGAAATCTAGATTGGAGATGTCGAGATGCAACTACTTATCACCTGATAAGCTTCTCCTCTTGTTAATGTTGCTCTCAACTTTATTCTCAATGCATTGACGGATAAGAATAGTTATGTTAAGGACACAACTACATGGACCCTTTAGAGAGTATTTGAATTTTTCCACGGTTCAACAATGGAGACACTCTACTTTTTAAGTATAGGACCTATTATGGCAAACTACTAACAAGATAGGAAAGGGAATGGGAACATAACAAGGAAAAGGTCTCAGAACCACATCTGGTCACATTGGTTGCAAGGTACCTTGTGAAGCATGGAATTACATTTGAGTGGTGAGATTTGCTTGCTCAAGACCAAAATTCGAATTAAAAGAATGAAAAAATCATTAATTTTGCTTTGCTATTCTTTCCTATGTTGTCATAAGTTCAAATTAAAAGAATGAAAAAATCATTATTTTTGATCTGCTAGTCTTTCCTATGATAATGCCTTACTCTGTTTCCTTTGCAACATGTGGTGCAATTGCTAGTAATATTTGTTACTCTATTTCAATGTGTATGGATAATTTGAGAAAAATAGATAATGTTGTTTTGCTTGAATACTAGCGATGAGTCAACCTGCATTAGCACATAGTGACCAATGAAGGCTCTCCCACTATTGGTTTGACAATTGAGTTATGATAGATTTTTTTTACTATTTAAAAAAGAAATATAAAAAGCGAACAAACAATTTTATTGGTGATGTGCACAATGATGTGCGGTGATAAATAAAAGAAGAAGAGCAATTTTTAATTAGTAATTGCACGCATATTACCGCATATTAATTAATGAAAGTATTATGTAAACTATAACATACAAATTCAAATAACTATAGAGAAAACACAAATTATTAAATACATGAGCAAAAGCAAAATTAATTAATTAAAATGTTAACAAATATAAAATTAAAAATCAAATAACATATATTAAAAAAAAAAAATGAATAATTCTATACAGTTATTTGATTATTAAAACCTATTACCTAAACTTCATTAAATATTTATATTTTAGAATTCTTTAGTTATTTGGAAACAAAATATGATCCATATGGCAGTGTTATACATTTTTACACATAAACAACTATTTTATTTTTTCAAAATCTCCCACATCATTGTAAGTTTCATATTTAAAAAAAAAAAAGTTAATATATATATAATATATGGCGAAGTGACAGTGGAATTAAGCTGAAGGACACGGAAAAACCGTGAGCTGATTGGTCTAAATCATCGTGGTTAAAATTTTAAACGTGAAGCGGTGAGAGTATAATTAATATATTAATATATTGTAAATCATCGTGAATCGTGATTATTAATATATTAATATATTTTTTAATGATCCTTAGATCCGTATCGCATTGTTCCAACGTGGAGGAAGTCATAAATGTCAACTTCAATTTTTCTAGTGGTAAATGGTATATCAATTAATTTGGTTGGTGACTTCCCAGCTACCCAATGCCCAGTTATGTTACGTGATTCGCTTGCAATTTTCAAGTGTCAAATTCCAATCAACTGTAAGTTATTGCTGAATTCCAGTGAGGAGCAAGGGCATAGGCAAAATTCTGCAAAGTCTGGAACTTCGAATGCTACAGAACCTAGAAATCAGCGAACCAAATAACCAATAAGTAATAGCCATATTTTGTTCTTTGCATTTTGATTAATTTGTTTCCACAATGGTTCTCCATGCTTTGCCACAATGTGTAAAACGAAAATAGTTACAATTGCAAATCACTTAATGCACAAGAGATTAAATTGTTGGGTATACGACCAAAGTCCCACATTGACTAGAAGTGGGGAGGATCATGGATATATAAGGATGGACAAATATCTCCATTGGTATGAGGCCTTTTGGGAGTAAGTCCAAAAGCAAATCCATGAGGGCTTAGGCCCAAAGTGGACAATATCATACCATTGTGGAGATATGTGGTGTCCAGAGTCCTTACATAAATAATTACAAATGATTGAATAATTATACAGCCAAATAATTACAGATGATTGAATAATTATACAGCCCACCCCATATTTTAGGCTTTATTACTCCTAGAAAATCACCATTTATATGATTTATATGCAGGTCCCTGATGGACCATGTTACCTATTTCTATGGAAACATGCTTTGATATGCCCCATATTTTAGGCTTTATTACTCCTAGAAAATCACCATTTATATGACCCTGATGGACCATGTTACCTATTTCTATGGAAACATGCTTTGATATGTTAAAAAAATCTAAATAGCTTGAAATCACACCCAAGTCCCCACCCCATAATTTAGGCTTTATTACTCCTAGAAAATCGCCATTTATATGATTTATATGCAGGTCCCTGATGGACCATGTTACCTATTTCTATGGAAACATGCTTTGATATGTTAAAAAAATCTAAATAGCTTGAAATCACACCCAAGTCCCCACCCCATATTTTAGGCTTTATTACTCCTAAAAAATCGCCATTTATATGCAGGTTCCTGATAGACCATGTTACCTATTTCTATGGAAACATGCCTTGGAACGCTCTTTCACGCCATTTTCTTGAGTTTTGATCTAATGTTCTTGTCAATATTTCGAGGGGCATTTGAGCCACCTCCTCATGATGGAGCTTATGACAAAGTTTTCACATGCACCTACCCCTAACAACACCTTTTTTCCCTTCCATGGAATTGGTAAAGAAGCAAAGAAAGACGGTGGGTTGGAGATCGATCCATCCCATGGCTTCCCTTCCATGGTGTTTTGAATACTTCAAACAACACAACCCGCGGAAATTGGTTGTTGTGCTACTCAGATGCTTTGCCAGAAGCTTCTTTGACAATGAGGTTTGTGGAAAATCATGGTGCTTGTAATGGCGGCGAGTTTATTTTCAGCCTCAACTGATGCAACTGATAAATTTTCAGCCTCAACTAATCCAACTGATAATGACCGCGAATCTCCTTAGAGTCCATTGCAATATTTTAATCATAATCTTAAAAAATGGATGTTGTTTTAATATATGCTATAATCTGGACCAAACCAATGTTCAACATTCTGGTGAGAGACCAAACTCTCCTGAGTGAGTTTGACTATTGTTTTTAACTACGCATGATCCTTATTCCAAATTTTGAAAATACCATATTTCATATTCTGAATATATCAATGATATATTTATTTCTTTTTTTTATTGTAAGAATGGGTAATTGGTTAGAGTAATTTCACGGTTTTTATAGCAATAAAACTATATCCAATAGCCACAATCGATATTATTTTATGATTTAGCAAAGCATAAAAACCAGAAAAAATAAGAATACTTATTTTTTATTCCTTATCATATCAGCTAAAAATATTTTAATAAGATTTGAAATCAAATAAAATTTATCACATATAATGAAAAAACACAGTTGCAACTTTATTTAAAGTTAATCTTAACTTTTAAGTTATTGAAACGATTCAAGTTAGTGATGCCATCACTGCGTTGGAGGGAAACTTAGAAGAACTTTATAATCAATTTCAAAGCTTGGATCATACTATTAATGTATGTTATTGGTTCCACATCACCTATCATGGGGATAACCGTGTTAATAGAGTGTAATCTTATCTTCTTATATCTGTGCAGTGTTTTTAGGTTGGCTTTTATTTTACACTTTTGTTAATTGGGATAACCGTGTTAATAGAGTGTAATCTTATCTTCTTATATCTGTGCAGTGTTTTTAGGTTGGCTTTTATTTTACACTTTTGTTAATTTTGCTATGTTTGCAGGGATCTGGTCAATACAAATCTTGGTAGTTCCCTGCCTCAATTTGGAAACCTTGATCATTTACAATAACTGTAAGTTTGTTCTTTTCAATTTGGTATGCCCATTAGATATTCTTGTTAAGCTATGTCTTTTATTCTTTTTTTTAGATATTTATTCTGGTTAAGCTATGTCTTTTATTCCTTTTTTTTTAAATGTTTGTTTTCTTTATATGGAAGAACAATACAAAAAGAATAGGGTCTTAATTTACTAAGTTGTTTGATTTTATAATTTATGTACATTATGTTTCTGCTTTGAAACTTATTTCACAATTATTGATTTTTAATGAGATTAACATCGTAGTGACTTAAATGGAAAACACTGTATGGGTGTTTCAATTTTTGTTAAGTGAACAATATTTATATTCATTATTTTTATGTGAGAGTAATTATGAATATATATATTTTTTCACTTTATAATATTAATTTTTGGTGTTTCTATACATATATTTTTGTCAAATTTGTTGCAAAAATATTTACATCCATTATTTTCATGTGAGAGTAGTAATGAATATATATTTTTTTCACTTTATAATATTAATTTTTGTTGTTTCTCTACATATTTTCCATCTATTTTCTTACTATTTCCATTTTTTTTTTAAAAGTTGAACATTTCAACAGCCTGAAAATTTTTATTACCACTTTTTTTTTAAAAATGTAGCAAGGAGACTTCACTGACTTGATACAACAAAGTATGAAAAATTTGCAACAATTATCAATACAATTTGAGATTAGATAAAACTTCTCTAAATAAATATTAAAAATCATGTGATACACAGTTTAGAAATAAAAACATTATAAAAAAATACCTTGACAGCACCCGTCAAATTTAACCCGATTCATTATTGATAAAAAACAATATTTGAAAGATCGAAGAAAACTAGTTTTATGACGGCATATTCAAATAAATACGTATGAGAGATCAACCATCCCAAATAACATAGCCATATATAACCGTACAAAGCCCCTTTTCACCACTTAGCTGGGTGCGTGCGAGATGTTCATGTTAAGTAATAAAAACTGAGTTGCTTACGTATTAAGTTGTAATCACTATTGTTAAAGCAAATCAGTCGACAAAGGCCACCTCTGGTTAAGAAAGGAGTTTAAATAAGTGGAACGGATGAGTTTTGAGAACCTGGTCAAATTTGGGTGGCAAGGTTGCTGAACGAGCTCTCAGAAGTTGGATGCCCTAAAAGACACTTCCAATATAATATTTCTCAATAAGAACATTACGGCCAACAGTGTGGGCCACTTCATTGAAATAATTAGTACAAAATGGGAAGTCGATTTCAATGATTTTAGTCCACATAGGGGATTTATTCAATCGAAGCACAAGGGCTACAGGTGGGCTACCTCTTTCAAAGAAAAGGGACACATAAAACCTAATTCAGATTGAAATGATGTTGGTCCACAAAGGAGACTTGACGAAAGGATTGGGGTTTGTCTGGCTATGGATATTTTAGTCGAGATGCCTTCGTCTTCAGGTTGGCGACTTATTATTGAAATGTTGAGATACCATTGTTGTCCAAAGAGGCGGCTCTAAGCTGCCCAGGGGTTGCAATCGCAGACGACTAAGAAGCTCTATATATACGGAAAGGCCGCAGCTGGGTTGAACCACATAACTATTTTATCATAGCGAGGAGAAATATTGGCGATCTCTTCCCTTCTATCTCATCAGTTGTACCCATGGCTTCCGTAAATCAATCCCAAATACCTAGCAAATCTGTGAGCATGAGTTTATGTGATGATGATGGCGTGCAAAGGCGCAAAGGCGATTATCATTCCAATCTCTGGGACGACGATTTCATCCAGTCCCTCTCGACCCCTTATGGGGTGGGTAACTAATACAATTTATTTTTCTGCATATTCCTTCTTTAGATTCAATCCATCGAATAACTATAGTTTCTGATCCAATTTTGTCCAGGCACCTTGTTACCGCGAACGGGCTGGGAGACTTGTTGGGGAAGTAAAGGAGATGTTCAATTCAGTTACAGTCACTCCCCTGAATGATCTCATTGAATGCCTTTCGATGGTCGATAGCGTTGAACGTCTGGGAATCGATAGGCATTTCAAAAATGAGATAAAATCGGTGATAGATCATATTTATAGGTCAGTCACTGTAACCTTATTATCCTTATTTATCAGCTTTAGATATGGAATGTTGCATATCATTATAACGATAAATTATTTTTTCGTCCAGTTATTGGGGCGAGAAAGGGATTGGATGTGAGAGAGAGAGTGATGTTATTGATCTCAACTCAACTGCCTTGGGGTTTCGAACTCTTCGACTACACGGATACCCGGTGTCTTCAGGTAAATCGCTTGTTTAAGAAGTTGAATGTAATTTTATATAATTTTTCGGCCTCTCTTATAGATTGCCTTTAAAAATTTTCATTATATTTCATTTCAGATGTCTTGAAAGTATTCAAAAATGAAAATGGGGAATTTGCATGCTCTGCCAATATTCAGACAGAGGGGGAGATCAGAGGCGTTCTCAATTTATTTCGGGCCTCCCTCGTTGCCTTTCCGGGGGAGAATGTTATGGGAGAGGCTGAAATATTCTCTACAACATATTTAAAAGAAGCCCTGAAAACGGTTCCGATTTCCAGTGCCAGTCTTTCACGAGAGGTGAAGCAACGGTACCATTACAAATTCACAAAATCGTACAATATTTTATGTATGTTTTATATGTTTTATAACAACAATATTTTGGGTGCAGATAGAATACGTTCTTGAATATCGCTGGCTCACTAATTTTCCGAGATTGGAAGCAAGGAATTACATTGACCTATTTGGAAACGACAGTAATCCATCGCTTGAGTAAGTAGAATATATATTCGAGCAGGCGCATCATTTTATTATGGAAATTTAAGTGTTAATCTAATTTGCATTTTGATTTTCAGGAGGACCGAGAAAGAGAAGCTTTTAGAACTCGCAAAATTAGAGTTCAATATCTTTCACTCCTTGCAACAGAAAGAGTTAAAGCATGTGTCCAGGTGATAAGCTGCCTCCAGCAGTACTATATGTTCCTTGCATAAAATTTGGGATTTGAGTGGTGTAACATTGGAATTATTTTGTGTGCAGATGGTGGAAAGATTCGGGTTTTTCTGAACTCACATTCACTCGGCATCGTCACGTGGAATTCTACACATTGGCTTCCTGCATTGCCACTGAACCCAAACATTCTTCATTCAGATTGGGGTTTGCCAAATTGTGTTATCTTGGAATAGTTCTCGACGATATCTATGACACCTTCGGAACGATGGACGAACTCGAACTCTTCACAGCTGCAATTAAGAGGTGGGCATAATTTGCTTGATTAGATCATGACATAATAGAATAAATATAATAATTTGCATAATTTGCAGAAACTAAGTGTGTATGTAAAATGATCAGATGGGATCCGTCCGCCACAGAGTGCCTTCCACAATATATGAAAGGAGTATACATGGTGTTTTATGATTGCGTTAATGGAATGGCTAGAGAGGCGGAGAAGACTCAAGGCCGAGACACGCTCAGCTATGCTCGAAACACTGTATGCAAATTTAATCTCATACATAGATTTGCACCGAATAACATATTTGTTTGCTTATGATGGTGTTAGGTTTGCAATATAATGGAATATCCAAAGCTCAATCTCACTTAATTTGCTTTGTCTGTGCTATGCAGTGGGAAGCGGTATTTGATGCGTTTTTGGAAGAGGCGAAGTGGATCTCCAGCGGTTATATACCAACGTTTGAGGAGTATTTAGAGAACGGGAAGGTGAGTTTTGGGTACCGAGCAGCCACACTGCAACCCATTCTCACGTTGGATGTTCCCCTTCCTCTTCACATTCTGCAGGAAATTGATTTTCCATCGAAGTTCAATGACCTGGCATCTTCAATCCTCCGACTACGAGGTGACGTGTGCGGCTACAAGGTCAGTTGGCATATTACATCCTTCTATATAAAATCAAATGCAAAAGCATTGCATTCAAAAACTGGTTTTCTTTTTGGTTTTGAATGCGAATTTGAGTTGCATGATGGTGAATGCAGGCAGAGAGGAGCCGTGGAGAAGAAGCTTCTTCAATATCATGTTATATGAGAGACAATCTTGGAGCAACAGAGGAAGATACTCTCAATCACATAGACAGCATGATAGAGGAGAAGATCAGAGAATTAAATTGGGAGTTTCTCAAACCAGAGAGCAATGTTCCCATTTCTTCCAAGAAACATGCATTTGACATTCTGAGAGCTTTCTATCACCTCTATAAATACCGAGATGGCTTCAGCATTGCCAACAGTGAAACCAAGAATTTGGTGATGAGAACTGTCCTTGAACCTGTGCCTTTCTAACCCTCACGACCTACAGATTATAAGTACGTGATTGGTGAATGCATGTCTTGGTTGAGATGGCACTCTTACAAAGACCCATATTTGTAAATGGTCGGTCATTAGGCGGACAAGGCTGACTAACAATCTTTAAATGGTCAATAAATTCTGCAAAGTTACTTTACAGTGTGTAGATTAAATATAACATTAACATTTTTCATTTGTGTAGACTCGGGGACACATGCCAGCTATTTTTAAATGGTCATTAAAGTCTCATTTCCATGGTGTTGATTGAAAAGTAACATAATTTTAATTGTTAAACAATTACGTTCCTCTAACTGTTTTAAGATATAAATCGAACACCTTTTTCAATCTTTGAACATTTGTGATGATCTAAGCAAACGGGATGCAAGAGTTTAACATAAATGTGATGTAAGAATTTGTTTTTCTATTAAGAATTAAAGTTTTAATGTTAATATAATACAATTATAGTGGTTAGTGGTTAATATAGGTTGATTCACATAATTTTCATAAGTGGATGGACATATAGACAAAGAAAATGCTAATTATTAGGTATATCAATTATATTTGTAAATGCGGTTGTGTTAGTTAAAGGCTTACTGGTGTGTGGTCAATTCACTGACCATGTTTAAGCATGGTTGATGAGGGTTGATGAGTCTCATCAGAATATTAATATTAAAAATGTTAATATTAATATTAATCTTAGTGTTACTGTTAATGTTAATGTTAATATTAAAAATTGACCATGTTTAAGCATGGTTGAAGAGGGTTGATGAGTCTCATCAGAATATTAATATTAAAAATGTTAATATTAATATTAATCTTAGTGTTACTGTTAATGTTAATGTTAATATTAAAATTACCATTAGCATTAACGTTGGCATTGATATGTTGGCATTAATATGTTAACATATTATTCTTAACATTATTCAACCATGGTTGACCATGACTGACCATATTTAACCATGTTATCCATGGTTGATCACGGTTGACCATAAATACCTTGACTAAACATTATGTTTGACAATATTCAACCAAAGAGACTTTGGTTGACCATGTTCAACAATTCTAACCATAGAGATCTCAATTGACTATTATGTTTCATCATGGTTTATCATGGTTAATCAAGGTTGACGATGGTTGATTATTGTTGATTATGCTAGATCATGTTCAATCATGGTTGATCATGGTTTTCCATAGTTAAATCACTATTGATTATGGTTAACCTTAGTTGATCATGTTCAACCATTCTAACCGTGGCCATTTTAGTTAACCTTGGCTGACCATGCAAGTTGACAATGGTTGATCTCGGTTGATCATGGTTGACCATGCTTTACAGTGGTTGATCTTGGTTGACCATGTTGAACCATTCTAACCATAGAGATATTGATTAACCATTATAGTGGATCATGGTTGACCATGGTTGACCTTGGCTAGCCATGTTTGACCATTCTAACCATGTTGATATTGGATAACTATGGTTGATCTTGGTTGAACATGTTCAATAATTCTAACCATAGAGATCTTGATTGACAATCATAGTTGATCATGGTTGATTATCATTGACCATGATGGTTGATCATGGTTGATCACGATTGATCTTAGTTGACCATGTTCGACCTGGACACTTTGTACCTCATATTATGCAGTAGTTTGATGATAAACCTTCAAACAAGTACTACAGAACTGTGGATTCTTGATAGTGGTGGGAACAATGTGGCTCGAATTAACATACAGAACTTCAAATGGTGGACCAAAGACTTACTTTTGTGATAAAAAGACGTGGTTTCTAGCTCAGACTACGATATCTAGGGTTCCTTCCTAGAAAATGGACAATGGAATAGTTCCTCAACTAGACAGTGGACATAAATAGTGAACAGTGGACACAAATAGTGGAATAATGCCATTGTTGGACAACACATTGATGGATTAAGTGAAATGAAGATTCCTCCACCCAAGTAAGCAAAAAGAAACGGCACAAACAGTGATGGATTAAGTGAAGTAAAGTATGTGGACAAGTGATGTTGATCTTGAAGATTGAAATCAACAACACAATAAGGTGATGTCATTGATGTGAGTGAGGTAAGTATAATTTTCATTTTCAATTAAAATCAGATAAGACAACAGGATTGGTCTCCTTGGAGTTGGTGCTACTAAATGCAATGTTGGAGCCTTAGACAAGATAGGGTCGAAGCTTGGGTTCGTACCTTTTCTTGGGTTCGTAGGGAAAGGATTGGAAAGCCAAAAAAATGGGGCGGATGGGGTATAAAAGACCTCAAGACCTTTGTAAAGGCCCTCGCGGCAACGCTGGGCTCATAAATTATCAAATCAGAAAGCCTATGGAAAGAGGTGGTTTATTTTAAGTAATTCCATCCCTTAAAATTTAATGATTGGATTTATAGTCCCTCTCAATCTTTGCCTGGTGCATCCATCATTTGGAAGGGCATTGCCCACTCCATAAGTCTAATCAAGAATGGATTGGCTTGGAGTATTGGAAAAGGTGATAAGGTTAGAATAGGCACAGATGCTTAGACAGGTTGTGGCAATGCACACATTCTCCCGAGGGATTTGAGACAATTTCTTTCATGGGTCTAGTATCACCCAAATTGCCCAAATTGTACGAACTGGCCATGGATGGATTATAGGATCTTGGGCATCCCTAAAAGATGGAGTAGAGTTTGCCACCTTTTCATCGATGCAATGGATGAAGCCAATATTAGAATATCAACGAGGGAGGATGAAATCATGTAGGCACCTACCCCACATGGCCGACACACCCCAAAGGCTAGTTATGCAGATCTTATGAATGGACAGGATCAAGGATTTAACTGTTGGTGGTGGCGTCATCTTTGGAAATTAAAAGTCCCCCACAAATCGCAGTTATTTATGTGGTGCATTCTCTCAAACAAAGTTCCAATTTAAATTAATCTAATGAAATGGGCTTTCCAAGGGCCCTCCAGATACTGCCTCTGCAAATCAAATGCAAAAAACATAGATCATATTTTCATCCATTGTCCGGTTACTGCTAAATTTTGTCTGCCATTATTAGCTCCCTAAATATGAAGAGCCAATGGGATGGTCAAAATATCAAGGAGCTTGGTATTGATGGTGGTCAGAGGCTCCTTCTCAAAAATCCAAGAACCTTCCCCTTATTATCAGCTAAGGCATTTGGTTAAATAGGAATCTCCTTATCTTTCAAAATGCACAGATCAACTTGATAACCACCTGTAACAATTTTGTTGCCATCTACAATATCATACCAATTGAACTGGATAGTCAACCTCCTCAAGTCATCACTCAGAAACCTATTAATAAAAGCACCCCCTGGGTGTATTTTGATGGCTCAACAATAGTTGCGGGCCATGGGGCGAGGCGGGAGGGGGGTTGAAGTTATTCACATAAATGAGCATCTGTCCTACAGAATCAAAGTGGCGTTTGGGATAGGCACAAATAGTTGTGTTGAACTAAACAATTTGATACACCTCCTCCAATTTACACTACAACAAACTTTTCATAGGATTAAGATCTTTGGGGATTTTGAGCTTGTTATTAATTGGGTCAACGATGCATTTCATTGTCGCTTGCACACACTCAGGGGTCTCTTGGATGATGTCAACACTCTAAAATCACATTTTAATTTTATTGTATGCTCTCACATATACATGGAAAAGAATGTGATCAGTGATTGACTTTCTAAAGAGGTTGTGCAACTGAACATATGACAATGGAGAATTCAGAATTTCAGAGATGATGCATTTTACCCATTTTTTCATCGTCCATTCATCGATATGGATGGTGACTCTTCAGAATGATCTTCATGATCATTCAAATGGTATTTTTATTTTGTTTTTTCACTCGGTTTTTATGGACTCCTAATAGACTATGTTTTAAATACATTTTAAATTTTACTGCATTATATTCTGATATATGTAAATATGCAACTGAACAAAGACTATTCTGATCACAAGTGAATGCATCTCATACATGTCAATAATATAATATGTAATTTTCTTATGTTATTAATGAAAATTGTGCCTTTTTCCTTAGAAAAATGGATAGGGTTGAAGCCCTAGAGGTTAGAGGCTAATCAATTTCAAGTTGGTGCTTGGAAAACATTTATCATTTATTTTATTCAATCTTTTCTATACTTAATAAAATCGTTATTATACATTTATCTGATTAAATTATGAAGAAGCTAAGTGGTAAAAATAAAAATTGGAAATAAATACCGATTCACCCCTTCTTAGTATTTCCAACAAATAAAAGAACCAAAAAAGGAAAATATAATCGAAGAACCTTGTTACTTCAACTCTAAATGATCAATTGTAAAATGTGAAGAAAGACTACTACTTGGAGGTGGAAAAGTAGGAGGAAGACCTCGTAGGGGTAGAAGAGGTGGTAAATGAGGTAAAATAAGAGGTGGTGATCGATATGGTGACAATGAAGAAGATCCTTATGGATTTTCCATTCAAGATATTGAAAATAATGTTAGTATGAAGAACATATCTCCATCTATATTTCTGTTCTGGCCACCAACAACCCCCCTCCTTATGAAGTGTTATTGCTAATACTAAATAAGTGGGGACCCTCAGTAAAAAAATTTAAAAAATCAATTAGTGTTATATTTCCTTTTAGATGAAACTTACAACATTATGGACTTAGGAAAATACCTTTGAAGAATCGAAAAACCTGAGTTTCATAATGAAGAAAGTAAATTGACTCCTTAAGAGATATCGCATCGTGCAAAGAATGATAGGGTACCTTCTAATGAGTTAAAATGATAAAAAACGCGAGATTGTGACGTGAAACTTCATCACATCGTATAAATTAAAGAAACACTCACATTGAAAAACTTTAAAATCACTGATATGCGATATCGCATATGGCGCATCGCATAAATCACATGAATTACACATAAGCATTATAACAATTAAGCAATTCGCAGTATCCTTATAACAATTAAGTGATTTGCAATACTGCGATATTGCGATACTGCGACCTTGTGATAGAACAGCACGATGAAATTGCGATATTGCGATACTGCGACCTTGCGATACAACAGCACGATGAAATTGCGATATTGCGATATTGCGATACTGCGACCTTGTGATAGAACATCACGATGAAATTGCGATAATGCGATACAGCGATATGCGATATCGCAAATCAAAATCGCAGGACCTCTCCATCGCAGTTGGTTCTGGCTCATTATTTGAGAAAACGTTTTCTAAGCCAAGAACTGGTCATGTATTTTAATGCGAATTAATTAGTTGTTGCCGGTTGTTAATGAAGTATGGTGTTGTGTTTTTTTGAAGAACTAGTTCACGTAAGGTGGCATGTTTTGCATATCTTTGGCATTTAAAGTTTTCTTGTCATTTTTTTTTATCATTACTTCCACCTCAAATGTAAACTGCAGGAATGAAGGACAAAGCATTATACAAGGTAGTATACAGAAAATTATGAGGAGGAAATGCAGCACTCCAATGTCCATTTCGGAAGGCACACCTAATCCACTTAAGGGAAAGAAAGAGCCGCAGAACTCTTATGGGGCATCCATCATAGATTTCTCATATACAGCCATGGCTGAATGGGTACTGAATGATGTTGATACCAGAAACAGACAGTTTAATGCTCAGGGCCAGGAACTCATGGAATGACTATTTTTACAAATTTTGAGCTTTATACCCAATGAGAGAAAAAGGCGCAAGAAGCGAAAAATGCATCAGGGAAGCCCGAATCAAGAAACAGAGGCAGTTTCTGATGCGTGATTAGCACTAATCGCGCATCGCTGAGAAAACTTGCTCGAAAATTGCAAGAAAGTAGCGATAGAAACAAACTGGAAACAGAAAACTAAAGGAAAAGCAGAAGCAGTCCAAGGGTTAACCAAGTTGAAATGGGATTATTACCAGGTATACATGGTAATGCCACATAGTCATTGGATGACTCTCAAGTATATAATCAATTTTACTGAGAATATAATGCCAGCTCTTTCCGATTTTGTTTGCTTAAGTCAACCAAAGACGGAAGAAAGTCAGCCGACTCCACTTAGGAAAATACTGAATGCTTGCGACGTTAAGGAGCAAATTTAGAAATAGTTAGATATTAGATTTAATTTTAGAAATAGTTTTGCTTAGAAAGAGGATGGTCATTTAAACCGAATCCTCAATTTCTGAAAATAAATTATTTAGTTAGTAGTATTTAAACCCTTCTCATGCATTTAGAGAAGGGTCCATAAATTTATCAAAAACTTGTCCTTAGAACATGCACTTTTGCACCCTCAGAGGAGGTTTTGGTGAATGAATGGAACAGGGTTTATTTGGATATTTCAATTTGATAATCTGCTACCTGATGTTGCACTTCTATACTCTTAGTGGACGTTAAATCAAGGAGAGATAAATCAATTGTCGCTTGAAGCTCATGAGTAGGACTAGTTATAAATGGTACTTTTATCTCTTAACCATTTCTTCTTAGGCATTAAAGTGATATTCAGTTTTCACTTGTTTATATATTACAGCATGGATGCCTGAGTTATCATTTGGCACTTTTGTACGGTGATAACTATTTGTTTATGTTTAGTGTATGAATAGCTCATTTATGTGATAAGTTTTCACAACTGTTTTGTCTAACTTCTTATACGAAGTAGTTCATCTTTATTGAATTCTTTTCTTATAATAGTTGAATTATCTTTATTACCAGTTATTGTTTGAAATCTTTTTAGATCGCATAGAAGAAAGATCACACCCCAGGTTAGCATAAATTTTGATATTTTTTCTGTTTATTAGAATACAACAGCATAGCATTAGATTAGAATTAGGATAAAAGTATTCCATTTAGAACAGAAATACCCATCTTTCTCACACACACACTGAATTGGGAAACTGGTCCCATATCCCCAGTCGGACCCGTTATACCAAACAGATAAGGAGCTTCCAACCAAGGTCCGGACCGGGCGGGTATCCCCCTTGTTGTTGACGCGATTTTCGGGGCCTTCAACATATTTGGTGCTAGAAGGAGGGCTTGGACTATGAATGGCAAGTAAATCCAAATCAAAATACCATTATGAGAGTAAATCGCCCTCACCATCTCCCCCGACTTCTCCATTACACTTAAATCCAGAGTTAGAAGTCACTAGAGCATCAACCGCTCCTACAAATCCTGACATTCCAGAACAATCTGTTATTGAACCTCTTGAAGTTGAATCTCTGATTCACAAACTTCAGCGATTTTCCATTTCCCCTCAAAGATCTAATAAATCTCATGGCAGCGTGACTTCGCAGTATAACCCTGCTCATCCCCTGACCAGATTAAAGAGTGAAAAGTTTGGTGTTCAGCCAACCGAATTAACTCTTCCCAAAAGGAAAAGAGCAAGGAAGTCACCTAAAGGGTTCGACAGCGAGACTCTTTCATCAACATCATCCATCTCAAACTGTACACCACGAAGTCAACCATCCACTCCTCCACTCCATACCATTATCAATCCACCCAGTGGAATCCCTACAACTCCTCCTCAATCATCTGTGATCATAATAACCTCATCTTCCCAACCATAGGGATCATCTTCTGCAAATCCCCCTGTTAGCAGTTCAACAATGGCCCAGTCTCCAAGGAACAACCCTGGGGCAGTCTTAATGTCTGCACCCTTGAGTCAAATACCGACCCATCCTGAGAAATGGCTGCCTAAGTTCAATCCCGAGGCAGGCATGCTAGCAGAAGACCACATAAACAACTTTATGCTATCCATTAACCTCAACGGAGTTACTAATGAAGATGTTGTTATTCGATTGTTTCCTTATACTCTGCAAGGAACAACCGGATCGTGGTATTTCTCATTACCCTCTGGATCTATTACTAGTTGGGACATCTTCCAAGACCAATTCCTAACCAATTTTGGTGACGACAGGTCTACGGAAACGTTAATCAATGACCTATCCAACCTCAGGGCCGAATCTAGAGATCCTATCAAAGACTTTAATCTACGTTTCAATAAAATTCTAAACCAAATTCCTACTTCTTCCCAGCCCAGCGAGGAAGTGCGATGTGAATGGTATATCAGTGCATTACCATCAAACATAGCAATCTTCATGGACAGAGCTAATAAAACAACCCTAGTCGAAAACATGAAAGAAGCCATAGCAGTAGAGAAACGTATAATAGCCTTAGAGAAGAAATACGCGATAGAAGAACGGAAGTCTAAGAAGGTCACCTTCAAAGAAGATTCCAAGAAGAAATAAACAAAAGATCCATTCGATTTGGAGGGATTGCAAAAAGTTATGAAGACCATGTCCAATGAAATGGTCGACATAAAAAAGCAAGTAGCAGAAACTTCTTCAAAAAGGCCCTACAGAGCTTTTAAAAGAGGCCCATCAACGGATTCAAGGCCACCCTATGCTATAACAAGTGCTGAATCCGAGGAAGAGGAAGAGGAAATTGCCACTGAAGGGCAAACCGATGATGAAGAAATTGTAAAATTATAAGGAATGTGGGATTTCATCCTCCCACAAGAGGAAGATCAAGAAGTATTCCCAGTTAACACACGAAGTAGAAATTAGCTTGATCCTCCCCAAAATACACCAAAACCAAAGAGCGCAAGCTTTGCAACAAAGGATAAAGTCACAACAAAGAAAACGACATCTAAAGCCACTCAAACTAGCCCAGTGCAAGCAGATTCACCTACTCCATCTAAATCGTTGATCGTTTTGGATGAAATGGAGTACAATATTATAGATGACATGAAAAAGACTAAGGCCAACATCACTCTGTACAAATTGAGCAAGCTAAGGCATCAACAAAAGATAATGATGAAAGAATTACATGTTGTGCCAGTTGCACCTTTGCCTGTCGCTGTAATTTCTCAAGCTCCTCAGAACATGGGAAGACCTCCAACTAATACAACTAACAAAATTGATCCAAACACATCACTTTAATTGGAGGAAGATTGAGATCTCATACTCCCCCTTTTCTCCTTACTTATGAATTTTTTAACAAAAATGTACATAATTGTTTAGTGGATTCAGGTGCTTCATTGAATATTTTACCAAATTCCATATGCACCAAATTAAACGTTCAACCACAAAAATCCATTGTTCACATAGTTCATATGGATCGATCTCAAGTTGAAGTCATTGGTGAACTAAATCAAGTAACCTTAAGGTTGTCATCCAACCCAAAGGTATGTTAAGTTATTGACATTTTAGTCGTTGATATCCATGGATTTTATGGCTTAATTCTTAGCAGGGATTGGTCAAAAAAACCGCATGGATACTTCGCAACTGACTAGTCGCACATGTGGCTGCCTTACAATGGTAAGCCAAATCAAATAAAAGTTGAATGAGAATTACATCAGAAGTACATAGTAATGGAATTAGAGGGGGAAAATGAACCAGTAGCATATAATAGTAGTATAATTGGCAATTACTCAGTGGATTCTTTTCTCGGCAATTTCAATGCTCATACCTCACCTTATTTAGAACATTCTGTTTTATCCCAAGTTGAAAAATTTTCTCAAACGGATAGTCTAAATGTATCAATTTTTTAGATAGATCTGTAAATAAATCTTTGTTTTGGAAATTATTTTTTGATGGTTCTAAATCTAACGAAGGAGCAGGAGTAGGATGCATGTTAATTAGTCGAGAAGGAGATAAAATCATGTTAACATGCAGGCTCGAATTTGATTGTACCAACAATACAGCAAAATATGAGGCTTTAGTGCAAGGGTTGTACAAAGCAATTGGGCTAGACATAAAGTACCTCCAAGTCTTCGGAGACTTTGAAATTGTAGTCAGATAGGTACGAAATACTATACATTTCTTATCAGGTCATTTAAAACACTATCAATCTTTAGTTCAAGATCTGACTGAGCATTTTATAGCATTCAATATTTCATCAATTCCCAGACTCCAGAATGTAAGTGCTGACCTTTTAGCTAACATAGCTTCTAAGCTAATTCCTTCAGAAGATTTTAGTCCAGATAGATTCTCAATAGAATTAATCTTTAGACCTTCTATTCCTGACAACATCACAAATTGGATAATATTCAACGACGATCCTGATATCATAAATTTCCTTACTTTTGAAGGATCCTACTCCAACCAAATAATCGACGAAGATCAACATGATCGACAAGTACAACAAGATAGCACTAACAATGCTATACCTAAATCAGTGGTCAAGTTAGAAGACCTGTACGATTTGAAAGATCGGTTTAAATGGTCTACCAATTCGAAGCTCCAAAGTTCAACTTTGATTTATGAATTAGTAAACCCAGGAACCGATGCCAAACCCCAAAACATAAATCTAGGCCTTGGCCTAGCCCCTGAAGAAAAACTAGCATATATTCATCTTTTGAGACAATACAAAAATGTTTTTGCTTGGAAATATGATGAACTCAAAACATACGACACTTCTATCATCCGACATACTATTCCAATGACCGATAACGAAAAACCTGTCCAACAAAAATTGAGAAAAATTCATCCCAACTTAGAAAATCAAATAAAAACCGAACTCAATAAGTTGTTGAAAGCCAAGATAATCTTTCCCGTCAGACATTCTAAATGGGTCTCCAATATTGTACCTGTTAGAAAGAAAAACAGAGATATTAGATTTTGTATTGAATTTCGCAATCTTAACAAAGCCTATCAAAAAGACAATTTTCCCTTACCACCTATGGAGCAGATATTGCAGGCAGTGGCAGGCTCAGAATTAATGTCTTTCATGGATGGATTTTCATGATACAAGCAAGTTTTGGTACATCTTGATGATCAATTGGAGACCACATTCATAACTAAATGGGGCACATATGCATATCGAAAGATGCTGTTTGGTTTGATTAATGCTGGTGCCACATTCCAGAGAGCCATGGACATTGCATTTAAAGGTTTAGTCAATAAATTTGTAGTAATTTATTTGGATGATATAACCGTGTACTCAAAGAAATGAAGTGACTATCTCAAATACTTGAAAAAAATCTTCCGACGATGTTTAAGGTACGTAATTTCACTTAACCCAAAGAAATCTTTTTTCACATTAAGTGAAGGGAAACTTCTAGGATTCATAGTGTCAAAATCTGGAATTCACATCGATTCTGATAGAATCAAAGAAATTTCTTAAATATCCCTACCTCATAACAAAAAAGCCATGCAATCTTTCCTTGGTCAAATCAATTTTGTAAAGATATTTGTTCCAGATTTTTTACGAATTGTATCTCCTTTACAAACCATGATCAAAAGGAACTCTAATTTTAAATGGGGCAAAGATGAACATGAAGCGTTCAACCTGATCAAATAGGCTATTATTAATGCTCCATCTTTAACAAATCCAATTTTTTCAGAGCCTTTTATTTTATACACATTTGCCTCAGATAGGTCATATGCTGCGATACTCACTCAAACGAATCAAGAAAAGGCGGAAGAACCAATTGCTTTTTTCAATTCAAATTTGCAGGGTACTGAATTAAATTACTCAGATGTGGAGAAACGGGCTTATGCTGTTTTCAAGGCAATCAAATACTTCAGGCCTTTTCTACTCAAAACCCATATTAAAATTATAGTACCGTTTCCAGTGGTAAGGAATCTTCTAGTACAAAAGGATGTGGGTGAGAAGAGGGCCAATTAGGTAACTGCCTTACAAGAATATGACATAGAAATTAAACCAGTAAAAATTGTAAGAGGTCAAGGCTTTTGCAAAACACTGGCTGGAGTGTCGCAAATTTCTGAAATTCCATCTATAGAGGTACAAGTGTGTGAGGTAAGCCTAAACAATGAAGAGTCATTATATGATGATATCATTTATTATCTTAAGAATGGAAATGCTCCTTCATACCTCGATCATGCTAAGAAAAGAGCTCTAAGGTTGAAAGCCAAACAATATCAGCTCATAAATGATATTCTTTTTAGAATGAATTACGATTTTGTTCTCCTTAGATGTCTAGAGAAATCTGAAGCTGATAAAGTTTTGCAGGAACTCCACAATGGGCCAGAAGGCGGACACTATGCTAGAGATGCTACTGTACATAAAATCTTGCGCGCGGGGTATTACTAGCCCACGTTATTCAAAGACTCGCACAGTTATGTGAGGAAATTTCAAGTCTGCCAAACTACTGTTGGGAGACAAAAGAAGCCATCCTTACCACTACAACCAGTTAACATAGACCAAATTTTTAGTCAGTGGGGATTAGATATAATAGGTGAGATCGTTCCTCACTCTTCCAAGCAGTATAGATATATCCTTATAGCAACATATTATTTTACTAAGTGGGTAGAAGCAGTTCCACTCAAGATGACTAATGCTGAAAATATCATTGAGTTCATAGATCAATTTATAATCACTAGGTTTGGATTACCTTCCTCTTTAATGTTTGATAATGCCTCATACTTTTCTAGAAATGCAATGACTGAATTTGCACTTAAAAGAGGATTCAAACTTAAATATTCGGCCAATTATTATCCACAGGGTAATGGGTTAGCCGAGTCTACAAATAAAATCCTAATTAGCATTATGAAAAGAACAGTAGACCAAAACCATAAAAATTGGCATAAATCCTTAATATACGCTTTATGGGCAGACCGAATAATGAGAAAAGCTTCCATCGGCACTTCTCCCTTTAATTTAGTTTATGGGAGAGAAGTGGTTCTTCCGACTCATTTAGCAATTCCTTCTTTGTCTCTAGTTCAATACATTGATGAAGTACCAACTTTCTCATTACACCTAATACAAATGGAAATAATCAAATTAGAAGAACAGTGAGAACAAGCTAAGAAAATGCATGCTCATCATCAAGCACTAGTAAAATCCTCTTTTGATTCAAATATAATGACCAGAAAATATTTTCAGATGGGAGAATTAGTTTTAAAATGGGACAAGGCACATGAAGAAAAGGGGAAACATACAAAATTTCAAAGAATGTGGCTTGGTCCTTTTCAAATTGTAGAAGTCTTAGGTCCATCGACATTTGTGTTACAGGATTTAGTAGGTAAAAGAGACTCTTTGCCTGTCAATGGAAAAAAATTTAAGAAATATTTTCCATAGAATATTATTATTCTATTTTTGTAGAGTAATGGTTTTTCTTTTTCATAATAAAACCAGTTGTGAATGGTTACATTAGGAATTTACGAAAAAGATACCAACTCTCTTTCAGATTTTGATTTTTCGCTTGTATAAATAGCAAATCTTTTGGAAAATTGATCTTTATTATTGAAAGATACAGTTAAAGACTCTAACCTAGATATGACACTAGTTTCGACTTCATAAAATTTGATGAAAATAACCTTTAGTGAATAAATTGTTTTATATCAGTGCAATGAAAGGTATCAATAACAAAATAAAGATTCTTTGTAGAATAGTTATTTCCAAAAACTCTATCATTGTCGTCCAGAGCTATCTAAAGGAAACAATGACTTCCTCCCTGCTAAGGAAATCACAAATTTCAGAGGAACAATCCAAGGATACACTTCATCTTGAAGAGTTAGAGGTCTCATCACGAGGCGGCTTATCATAATCACAGATATTATAACTTGATAACTTTGCCAAATACTGCATACCACAACAGGGCAATGACTCAAGATTGTTACAATCAAGAGGCAAGGGGTCTCATCATGAGCCAACTTGTTCAGCAAAGTTATAAATTGAGTGAATAATTGTGTCATAAATTGCCTATCAAAACAAGACATTGTTCTTTAAGAATAAAAAGAAAATCAAAGCAATAAGTGGGGGTGTGGATTCTTCTTTGAGAGTTGTAGGTTTATTTAAGTAGGATACAGGATCATTGCTGGGTAATAGGTAACCCTATCGAGGCTATAAACGCCTGCTGGCAACAGAGGCTCTACCTACGACAAATGAGCATATTTAAAACTGGTTTACAGAGAAGACTTTGTTTTATCTTTACAGACCAAGTAATGATTGATCTAAACACAAGGACTAACTTGAGGGAGCAAATAATCAAAGTTGAAAATAGCTGAAAAAAAATATCATTGACAGGTTAGAACATAATGTACTTTATCTTTCCATAATAAAGTTTAATTTTCTAAAAAAAATTCTGTTTTGGAAGCTGAAAAAATTCAATAGAAACACAGAGATAACTGGTTATTCTAAGTGAATCGCCAATTGTTGTGGCCACCAACAACCCCCCTCCTTATGAAGTGTTATTGCTAATACTAAATAAGTGGGGACCCTCAATAAATTTTTTTAGAAAATCAATTAGTGTTATATTTCTTTTTAGATGAAACTTACAACATCATGGACTTAGGAAAATACCTTTGAAGAATCTAAAAACCTAAGTTTCATAATGAAGAAAGTAAATTCACTCCTTAAGAGATATCGCATCGCGCAAAGAATGATAGGGTACCTTCTAATGAGTTAAAATGATAAAAAACGTGAGATTACGACACGAAACTTCATCGCATCGCATACATTAAAGAAACACTCACATTGAAAAACTTTAAAATCGTCGATATGCAATATCGCATATCGCGCATCGCAAAAATCACATGAATTACACATAAGGATTATAACGATTAAGCGATTTGCGATACTGCGATATTGCGATACTGTGACCTTGCAATAGAACAACACGATGAAATTTCAATAATGCGATACAATGATCTGCGATATCGCAAAGCAAAATCACAGGACCTCTCCATTGCAGTTGGTTCTGGCTCATTATTCGAGAAAACTTTTTCTAAGTCAAGAACTGGTCATGCATTTTTATGCGAATTAATGAGTTGTTGTCAGTTGTTAATGAAGTATGGTGTTGTGTTTTTTTCGAAGAACTAGTTCACGTAAGGTGGCATGTTTTGCATATCTTTGGCATTTAAAGTTTTCTTGTCATTTTTTTTTATCATTACTTCCACCTCAAATGTAAACTACAGGAATGAAGGACAAAGCGTTATACAATCCAATATGCAGAAAATTATGAGGAGGAAAGGTAACACTCCAATGTCCATTTCGGAAGGCACACCTAATCCACTTAAGGGAAAGAAAGAGCCGCAGAACTCTTCTGGGGCATCCATCATAGATTTCTCATATACAGCCATGGTTGAATGGGTACTGAATGATGCTGATACCAAAAACAGACAGTTTAATGCTCAGGGTCAGGAACTCACGGAATCACTATTTTTACAAATTTTGAGCTTTATACCCAATGAGAGAAAAAGGCACAAGAAGTGAAAAACGCATTAGGGAAGCCCGGATCAAGAAACAAAGGTAGTTCCGGATGCGCGATTAGCGCTTAGCGCTAATCGCGCATCGTGGAGAAAACTTGCTCGAAAATGAAGGCTCCTAATTACTCAGTCACCTGCAAGCCCTGAAAATTGCAAGAAAGCAGCGATAGAAACAAACTGGAAACATAAAACTAAAGGAAAAGCAGAAGCAGTCCAAGGGTTAACCAAGTTGAAATGGGATTATTACCAGGTATACATGGTAATGCCACATAGTCATTGGATGACTCTCAAGTATATCATCAATTTTACTGAGAAGATAATGCCACCACTTTCTGATTCTGTTTGCTTAACTCAACCAAAGACGAAAGACAGTCAGCGGACTCCACTCAGGAAAATACTGAATGCTTGCGACGTTAAGGAGCAAATTTAGAAATAGTTAGATATTAGATTTAATTTTAGAAATAGTTTTGCTTAGAAAGAGGATGGTCATTTAAACCGAATCCTCAATTTCTATAAATAAGTTATTTAGTTAGTAGTATTTAAACCCTTCTCATGCATTTAGAGAAGGGTACAGAAATTTATCAAAAACTTGTCCTCAGAACATGCACTTTTGCACCCTCAGAGGAGGTTTTGGTGAATGAATGGAACAGGGTTTATTTGATAATTGCATTTGATATCTGCTACTGTTG
>APFE030465709.1:13687-30701 GCA_000404065.3 Pinus taeda
ATTTATTTATTTTTGTCCTGATGATGAATCGTAGTAAGTGGACCAAAGCATGTCCACTTTGAAAACTACTTTATGATTTCTCCAAAAGATACTTTGTATTTATTTTTTATGTTTGATTTTTTTGTCATTTTGTATCTTTTTATCTTTTTATGTTTTAATATATTGTTTTATTTATTAGCTATTATTTATTAAAACTTTTTGTTTTTTGTTCTACTTTTAATTTTTTTCAATCTTTTAATTTTTGTTTTCGGGTTGTTTTTTCATGTCTTTTTGGAGTTTTTTGCTAGAGTTCTCATTTTGAGGTAATAATTATCATTTGATTGGTAAATTTGTTTATTTTGGTAGTGAATCTTCTCATGCTTTTGCGTGCCTCTTCTAGGATAGTATTATTATTTTTCTATTAGAGACTCACTTTTTGTCTCCCCTCGTGAAGGTTCCTTTTCATCCTGCAATTGGTGTTTCACAATGTCATCTTACTTGCTTATTCAAGGTTTGTGTATATAATCTTTTATGTTATCTTTTGAAACCAAGATGAACCTTTGTGTCATTTTGGTTGGGTCGATACTCCGGATGGGGCTCCTACTCCAAACGGTGTGAGGTCTAATTGGGGCTTCACATCGGGGAGACCCCATATATATTGGCGGTATCCAGTGTGAAAATTCCTAAACCCAGAATCCCTACTACATAAAATTGATGTTACTTCTCCTACATGTTAATTCATACAAGTTATTTATTGTGTTCTACGGTAAATATTTAAGTAAATACAACTGTAGCATTCACTGTTTAAAATAATATGCCAAAACAAGAAATTGAACAGGAAAAGGATACAACGCAAGTGACACAGTTGTTTTTGGACAAATGTCCCCAGAAAAACCCACTGATGCTCAACTAGTAAATCTTAGTACAATTCCACGGATGCTTAACTAGCAATTTGATACAGAGAGAAACTAGACAAAATGAATTGTGAAATGCTCTCACCTTGTCACTAGGAGAATCTAAGTGTGATCATGATGAATTGGAGCCTCTGCGTGCCCTCTACATAGCCTTTGTGCAGAACTGTGTAAGCCCCATGCAATTCCTGCATCACCCCTACTGGGTAACACACTACTCCTTCGGACCCTTTGTTAGCTAGAAAATCCAAATCTCTACCTCCCGGTCTCACACCCCAACTCCTGGCTTCTGAAACTCGATTTCCTCAGCAAGAATTTGATCTCCCTCTGAGGCATGTGCTACCACTGTGTTAGCTCTACATGGGCCAGTGTCTACCTCTCTCTGGACGTCATTCTTCCCCTCTGCCTCATACTCTCCATCCCAGGAAAACTTCCTTCTTCTAGATAATATCTCTGCCTCTCGCTGTAAGATATCTCTTCGATCACTCCTCTAGCAAATGTTGCACTACCCTCTCTAAGAAATTCAATCTCCTTGATCTCTTTCTATGTGTCCTCCAAGTGCCCACCAAGTCTTCTCTTATAATCCTCTCATTGATCAATCAATAGCCCAGATTAGATTCTAATCAATGGCTAGGATCATATTGACTTGATCTCCACCTTCTTCTAGAAGTTTCACCCACGATTTAGATTAATATCCTTTAATTATTTTAATTTCCTAAGTTTAGACTTAGGGCCCCATTAAAAATATTTAATTATTTCAATAAAATTGTCTCTCAGTGTAATTTCTCAAAACTATTTCTTGGTATTGGAGAATGCATGTGTCTAAGCCTCCCTAAAAAATTTGAGACTTAGATCGCATCCAATGATACCAAAAAGCAACACTCCCTCTTAGTGAGGAATATGCTCTAGCAATGCAACCTGCTGAAGCATCACTCTGTTCTGTAACATCTCCTTTTGTACTATTGATGTCTAACATCCTTTCCACCAACTACTATGTAAATGTTGCATTTGTACTATTGTTGACCCTACCACTATCAACATTACAACCATACTGCAACTCCCTCTCAATTCTACATCCGTGTTGTTTCTGGCACTGCCACTGCCAACTGCATTTGTGTTGCAATCTTCTCCAAATGTTGCTACAACTACATCAACAACGGAAACGAATCCCAAATTACTTAACTGATGTTTAGTATGATGCATCTCCTTGTTGGAGTCTGATTGTTGCTAGTTTCTGTGCTAACCCTCTGAAGCCTTTGCACTGTTGCTGACCTCTTCTTTGTGCCATTTGCACTACTGCCAAATCTACTCTGCGTTGCTCAGTCTTTGGCACTACTGGCCACTACAACTATCACTTTGGCACTCCTCTACACCAACTGAAACTAGTCCATCCTACTACTACTGATTTGGGCTCCCGTAGCAAGTAATTGATCCAAAAGGTGGGCTCCTCAAGGATCCTACCCATCTGCAAATCTTTTGAACTATAGCTCTAAACCAGCCCACCTCCCTCCTAGAGGTATCTCGGTTGTCATGGAAAACTCATCCTCCTCAATCTTCACGGTTGCAACCTTTAGATCATGCTTCTCATCTTTGTCTTTCTTCTTGAGAGGATATTGTGTTGTGCAGTGACCGAATTCACCACACTTGAAGAATTTGATCTTTGAAACATGCTTCTTATGCCTCCATTTCTCCTACTACCCCTTGGATGTGAGGGTTGCATTCTCTTCCTCCTCCTTGGGCTTCGACCCACTACTGCTGCTTCAATCAAGTTGACACTTGACCAAGTCCCTCCTCAACTCATCTTTCTTAAGATTTGCCCACATCTCATCCCAATTTGGAAAAGTCGCCCTACCTAGGATGCTCTGGACAAAGACTTGCCCACATCTCATTCCAATTTGGAAAAGTCACCCTACCCAGGATTCTCTGGACAAAGACTTGCCACTCCTCAGATACTGAATTTAGGGCTAGTCTTACCATCTCGTAACCTTGAGGTGTTGACCCCATAGCTGCCAATTCATCTTGGGTCTCTTGAAGCTTCATGAGGAATGGATCAATGCATTCCCCCTTCTGCATCTGCATAGATCTCATCTTATGCTCCAAGTACATCTTCCACTGCTCAAAAGATCCTTGATACAACATTGACAATGCATCCCACATCTCCTTGGTAGTGTTTCTACCAGCTATGTGACAGACTATATGATCCTTCACTCTATCAGGGGTCATTCTTTTTGTCTTCACCATTTATCCCTTGTACTTCTTGAGCTGATATAGATCTGTGGACTCAGCTACCATGTTGTCAACATAGACTTTGAGAAAATTATCACCCAGAAGGCGTGATATTCTTGCCTTCTAGATCACATAGTTGGATGCCCCATCCAACCTGTTAGCACTCCTCAGTGTCCCAAGGCTGAGAAAAGAGATTGGCGAAGGTAAACTCAAACCAAGTTTGGATCTGGTAGCTAAACCTACCAAATCAGAGAGGACTCTCTCAAGGATCTCACATCCAATTAAGTGACTGGAGAGGATATCTGATGTTAGGCTAGATATTAAGCTCAATGGTGTTTGATTTTTAGGGTTTCCTAGATGAAGTTCAAAGGTCTATGAACTAGGCTAGGGTTTCTAATGATCAACTGCAGAGATACAATGGGGCAAGGCAGGTATGATCAATGACAGAAGTAGGTTTTCATGGTGGTACAAAGATGAGAAGGTAGAGGATTAGAATGAGCATGTAACCATGAATTCATTCACCAAGAGAACAAAACACTAGCATGAAAATCCTCATCAAACAGAGAATATAACTTATGAATTATGTTAAATACTTATGATATGATCACAAGAAAGCATAGAGAAGGTAGGAAAGAAAAATATATATATCCAATTTAATGATTAACAGAGAAAACACTATCACAGAAGCATACCACAAGAATCCCAAGATAATAGTTGCAATTCTCTGTTGTATTACCGCAAGAAAATGTACACTAGCTCCAAGCAATGATTATCAAGCATCCAACCCTCTCTATGACTTAGATCAACCAACATATAGATCAAAAAACACTTTCCCCCTCCCAGGGGTTGAATCCATCAAGATAGGAATAGTTTACATCATTTTCTCTAACCAAACCTAAAACTAGGGATGTTAAGAAACAAACTCTCCATTTAGCTTAACATAATGACCATCATAATAACATTTACAAGCCCTATTTAACTTAATTACATCATGTAGAAACCAAAATTTACTAATTACATCATGGAAAGTCAAGTTTGATTGATAAAAATAAAAAAAAAAATGACGTTGTTGACAAAAGCGCATTGAAACTGCTCAGAAGCACAGAGAAACTGCCAGAAGCACAGCTGGACTTTGTAGGAAAATTTGAGGGTGTTTTCTTGGTCCATTTTCTGATCTGAAAACTAGTGATGGTAGCTTGGTGTATCTACTTTCCTCCCAAAGTATTAAAGCTGAAAAAATACCCTTTCTAGGCCTTCAAAAATCACTTTTCCCAAGACTGCTCCATAAGCACGGCGTGGGGTTTGAAACAATAGTAGAAACCTATTTTTTAGCATGCTTTTTTACTTGTCCTTCCAACCTGTGCACTAAGATGGAAACCCAGGTACATATATAACTTGTACTCATCAAAATATATCCAAACATTCAAGAAATTCACCATTTGGATGTCTTATGAAGAAGCGCAGTGTGAGTTTGTTGTGCTTTTGTACATCACAAAATTGCCAAAATACCTCAAATTTCACAATTTACAAAAATTCTTCAGGATTGCTTGAAATTTGTTTCTTTGACTCCTTGGGTGATGGGTTAGAAAATAAAGGATGTATCAGCAAGTATATCCAAGTTTCTCTCTTCCTTAGCTTCATTAGGATTTAATTTAGCCTCTTTTTCATGTTTTTTGCCCTAATCTGAGAAAGCATGTTTCCTGTGCAATAGTGCCTTTCCATGTGCCTTTGGAGATTGGTTTTCCTGTTGGCCCTCTTAAGAATATTTTCCAAGTGATTATTCACTTTTCCAAGCCAAAATTCCTTGTATTTTTCAATCTCAGTTGTAATTAGCTCATCAAAGTCTTGTTGACTTAGTGATGGAGATGGTTCACTTTCTTGCTCTTTCTGCCTCTTGAGATTTCTTGTTCTTGGCCTCCTTGGTTTAATTGGTACCTATAGATCCTCAAGCTTCTCAACATAAATTATATCCTTACCTTTTCTATCCTCCACCTCCAAATTTTCCTTAGGTTTAGTGAGAAAAAGTTGATTTACTTGAAGCTGCATGTTCTCCTACTAAAGAAATGCTATCATGAAGTTAGCCTTTGAAATTTTGTCCTTGAGCTCTTTATAATATTCTGAGGTGACTTGTGCTCCTCATGATTTTCCATGTCATCCTCAAATTGTGCCTACTCATCATCATGCAAGGGTGCAACATGTTGGTGTTTTGGAGCAAACACAAGCCTTTTCCCTCTGCTGTAGGTTTTCGTCACATCTTCCCTAGGTATCTTTGCCACTGAAGCCCTAGGTTATTGTGCAACTAGTTTACTTAAAGATCCAACCTCTTGTGGCTTTGGTGATGGTGATGGTGTACCTTGGCTTCAAGGTTGACTAGTAGCAGGAAAAAGTGAAGCTGATTGGATGAATGCCTCCCAAGGCATGTTGATCTCTACAAGCTTATGGAGGACAATGACTTTGACCAAGCCATGGCGAAACAAGTTAGATTGATTATCCTTCCCTTTACTTTGTACATTTTCTTTCATCTTGATAAGGATTCTATACAAATAATGAGGCAAGTTTAGAAGTTTGATTATTGTGAATTCCATTACGAGCCTTATGTGATACTGATAAAGTCTTGAAAACCTTCCTTCATAGGTAAAGTACCTCAATATCATATTCATTAATGGAGCAAACCTATCAAGAAATTTTCTAATGGGAAAATTGTGTTTTGTAGCATCCTTATACTATGGCTTTAGGAAATGTGTGTAGTTCTCAATGTCTAAATCCATCCCTTTAAACCAGATTTATCCATGATTTGGAATACCTGTAGCGATTGAAATGGAATATGATAAAATGATGAAGTCTACCCTAGCAACATTGGCCTTATCCTGCCTGAAGTTGGTGGAAAAGAGGCTTGTCAATTTGACATCAAAACCAACTTCTTGGATCTTCTCACAGAAACCTAGGCAGCCGTCATCTTGGAGAGATGTCTTCATGAAGGGTGAGGCCATGATTTCTTGGACCTATGATGGCTCATACCTGGACACTTTCCCACCCTTATTATAATTTTTCTTCTCAATGTCACTGCTTCTAGTTTCCATGGTTAAAACCCTAGCTAAGTGAGAAGGAAAGGGATAGGGTATGACTGCAAAATAGGGGACAAGGGACTGTGGTGTTAAAGGAATTGAATCGAGGGGTTAGGGAGTGTGTAAATTTATGGGAAAATTTTAGGGGATAGGGATAGATGTTAAGGAGTGTAAGGAAGTGATAATTCTTAAAAACAGTTGGGGAGAGGTGTGAAAATGGCAAAAGCATAGTCTTAGCCTAGGAAACTGACAATGGGGTGACCTAGGCTAGGGTTTGTAGGTAAATGTAGGAGATGAAGGGGAATAGGTGAGGGAAGTGTTTAGGGAAGTATGAAAGGTGTATATGAATGTAGGGGAGTAGGAAAATTAGGGTTTTTCCACTGATTTGACACAAATTCACATGGAAATGAAAAACACAGTGAAACCCTAGGAGCGAATTTCACTGAAAATGTTTTAGAAGATAGATGCAAGAGAAGAGTGCCAACTGATACTTACCTGTCCAAGAGGTATTGAGAGACCTGAATTGCTGAGATGAAACCTTGTGTATTGTTTCGTTGCCTACAATTTGAACCTATAGCAATGGATACCAAAAGTGTAGCGTAGGAGGAAAAGCGTAGTGTAGGAGGGTAATTTAGGATTTCAAGGAAAAATTCATCTCTTATGAAAGTAAAATGAACAATTTAAATGCTTTGAATGGTATTTTATAAGCTGGAGGTCAATTTTTTCTTAAGTCATGGAGGTGACATCATTGATATTTTTGAGAAATGATGAGATGTGACTACAGCATGATCTTATTTGAAATAAATGTTACCTTTACCTTTATTCCCTTTGTTCCTAAGTTGCTAACTCCCTTTAATGATGACTCACATGATGAACATGACTCCTTTTTCTTTAAATGAATGGCATTATGATGACAAATGAAGTGGAAACCTAGACCATGACCTAAATGATGACATATTAACCATTTCATGACCTAAGACAATTGAAAGAAGACATGACCATGATGAGTGATGAAGACTATGAGTAGGTGTAGGAAGCAGCAGTGACCTAGACTTACTAACCAGTGACCAAATTTGTATTTGAACACCTATTGAAGCTATAAAAAAATTGACCTAGGACCATAATCAACAGTTTTGAAATAGTACATTTGATCACTGGTGACTGACAGGACTAGCAGACACTAACACAACCTATCTTGATCTCTCAATCCACTAGCTTCCATCTCTGCCAATCGAAAAAGTCGAATAGCCTCCTATCTCCTTTGTGCAGCACTGGACTGGCCTATGCACTCCCTTTTGGAGCTTCTAGATATGCATCTCTTTGCTACAGCTCAGCTAGTGAGAATTCAGACTCCTTGGTTGGAAGTCCTCTAAGGAATACCTTCCTCAATTATCTCTCTCTTCCCTATGACATATTTCTTCCTAACAACTGACTGCACGAAAATCCATCCAACCAGAAAAACCCCTCTTCGCTAAAGCTTTTGCTCTGTTGCTCCCTTTGCTGCTAACAGATTTTGATCTAGAAAACTTACCTCTCTGTCGACTCACTCAAAGAGAGATTTACCATGAAAATCTAGCCCTCCTAGCCTGAACTACGCAAACCCTATGGGGATTCGAATTGTTGCCTCTGCAGGAATTTCAAATTCCCTTCTTCCTTCAGCATTGGGTCTTCTGACTCTATTCTTCTTGCTTCACCTACAACTCTAATTCCATGTGAAAATTCCTAAACCTGGAATCCCTACTATAGCAAACTGATGTTACTTCTCCTACTCGTTAATCCATACTAGTTATTTACTGTGTTCTGCAATAAATATCAAAATAAATACAACTGCAACATTCACTATTTAAAATAATATGTCGAAACAAGAAATTGAATAGGAAAAAGATACAACACAAGTGACAAAGTTGTTTTTGGACAAATGTCCCTAAAAAAACCCAATGCGGGAAAATCGGTGCAGTAGATATGAGGGTTTTATTACTATGCATTAGTAAATATGAGTACAATTCCTTGGATGCTTAACTAGCAATCCAATACAGAGACAAATGAGACAAAATGAATGGTGAAATTCTCTCCCCCTGTCATTGGGAGAATTTGAGTCTGATCACGCTCACCTAGAGCCTTTGTGTACCCTCTGCATATCCCCTAAGCGAAACTACGTAGGCCCCATGTAGTTCCTACATCACCCCTATCGAGTATCACCTTGCTCCCTCTCTAAACCCTCTGTTGGCTGGAAAATATGATCTCTACCTCTCGGTCTCACACCACGGCTCCTGACTTCTAAAACTCGATTTCCTCAGTAGGAATTTGAACTCTCTCTAAGGCCTGCACTACCATTGTGTCAGCTCTGCATGGGCCAACGTTTGCCTCTCTCTGGACATCGTTCTTCCCTCTCTACCTCGTACTCTCCAACCCAAGAAAACTTCCTTCTTCCAAATACTATCTCTTCCCCTCACTGCAAGGGATCTCTTCGATCACTCCTCTAGCAATCATTGCACTGACCTCTCTGAGAAATTTGATCTCCTTGATCTCTCTCTCTCTGTTTCCTCCAAGTGCCCATCAAACCTTCTCTTATAATCCTCTCGTTGATCAAACAATGGCCAATATTAGATTCTTAATTAATTATTTTGATAAAACTGTCTCTGGGTGGAATTTCCCAAAACGATTTCTGGGTATTAGAGAATGAAAGTCTCTAAGCCTCCTTGCAAAATTTGAGACTTAGAGAACATCTGATGCTACCATAAATCAACATCTAGCATCCTCAACATTTTGACGCTAAAAGGAGGGCCATATCACAAGTTGTGCCCAATCAGTCTTTTTGAATCTATTATTTATAATGGCTCGTCCTCAAATCATACTCCTGGGTGTTTCTCTAATTTCTCTATTATTCAACTTTTAATCCTCGACAAGCGTCCTCATGACTTGTCTCAATTGAAGTTTGATGGTGAGGATGGAACATCCATAGCCAAGCACATTTCCGATTTTCTTAAATTTTGTGAATATTACAAAATCGATGATGAAGATTTTTCATGTGTGATTTTCATCCTCACCCTTGAAGGTTATGTTAACAAATGGAGTCATATTTTATCATCTATCTCTATCCACTATTTTTATCAAACCTCAAGGATCTTCATCAAGCTTTTGATAGGTATGATTATCGAGATGTTTTAAAAAGGATTGATTAACTAAGGATGTGCCCTAATGAATCAATTGAGGATTTTTCTAATCATTTACTTCACTTATGTTATGAGTTTCTTGGAGAAACTTGGATTGGATTTCCTTGAAAGGAAGTTTGAAAGTTTGATTCGAATATTTTTACACGACGAATCTAAACCCACTGATGTTTATGTTCCCCCAACTTTTCTAAATTGTGAGACACCTCTAATTCCAATGGAGGAACCTACTATTCCTTTTGTTCCTTGTCCTTCTCCATTTCCAGTACCGATTTATGTACCTCCTTATGATCATGTTGAAGTTGGGAAATCTAGAAATCAAATTCCTAATCCATCTTCCCAACCTTCTCCCACTTTTCATGATTTAGATCCAATGGAGGAAATCTTGGAATGGTTCACAGAGCCCAAGGTGAAGGCTAATCCCTTGATTTCTCAAGATGATATTAACACTCATAGTTTTATCCTTGAATCTGAATTAGATTCTTGTCATCCTCCATCATCTCTTCCTCATGATCCCTTGCCTCTTGATTCTCTTGATTAGTCTCTTTGAAATCCAAATAGTAATTAGGTGCAAGGTAGTCATTCTTCAAAGTTATATGAACAAAAAGGTGACTATGCTCTTGATATTCCTTTTATTTTTCAAAATCCTCCATGTCAAGGTAATGTTCTTCCATCCTTGGTTGATTTTGAATCTAAGAATCTAGGTGATGGATCAAATGAAATGGATTTCCATAATCAATCTAAAATCTTGCGAAACCATCATTTTGAGGATGATGATTCTATTGATGTACATGGTGACAAATGCCCAAGTGCACCTAATAATCTTCTGGTTTCTCAAGAATATTTTTATTTAAAATATTTATATCTTGAATTGTTTCGGTTAGAGAAGATGTTATTATGGGAACTCCCTCTTCACCTCACTATCCCTTGTGTTCTACTTTTTGTTCATCATCTAAGGAGTTGGAGTTTGAATTGACACAAGATAGTGAGGTCATCCACAATGAAGAAGAAGGTAAGAAATTGATCAAGTATCCATTCGATTCCTTATCATTTCTAGTCTAGTATGAGGAGAATTCTTTAGTTCAAGTTACTCATGAAATTAATTCAATCTATTAATTGATAGAGGTGCAATCAAAAGAACCTTATGAATTGGGTAATTTTTTTGTCAAATATGTAAATTTCGACTAAATAAATGATGTAGGTGGATTTAATTTGGATAGTAATAATTTGGTTGAAATTATTGGTGGTATCTATCCACACACCATGCATGATCTGATTTGAATCCCAAAATACAATTCTACAATCTTTGAAAGTTCTAGGACTTGTTAGGAAGTCGAGCCACTTTAGCTTCCATTTATGGTTATGTCAAGTCCTCATGACTCTATAAGGCCCCTGAACTAAATCATATTTGGATATTCTCGAAAAAATCTTTCCTTTGCACGGTTTCATTGGATGCAAATTCATTCTTGAAAGATGTTAATTATTTTGAATATAGCTCTTTTAACTTTCAAGATTGTGTTTCTCGTCAGATTAAGCATTATGTTTCAATTGGTCATTCCTCATGCAAGTCTCTAATATCTAACTTAGGTTTGGAGTGTATACCTTTCATGAATGAGAAAATTTGCGAAGTTGATCATTCTAAAGATATAATTGGCCAAATGATTCATACTTGTCACATTCTTTTGAAAGTAATCAACTCCTAATCCTTCTTGCGAATATTCTAGTACTATTTATTTTCTTCATGGCACCAAATATCCTCTTCAGTGTCAATGAATGCTTGTGTTATGTGCTAAATCAAATTCCTATTTATCATTCGCTACATCTTGACTAGTTTCATGTGTTCGCCATATTGGAACTCCATTTTAATGGTTATGATATCAGTCTGGTTGTAGCCAGTCACAAGTAGATGGTGTGTCACATTCAACATATGAGGAAGATGATTATTTTGTTGGAAGAATTCATAAATGTGTGCAAATTGATCTATCTTTGATGTCTCCTAGCCAAGAATCTTATGCCTTATTCATCCCATCTGATCATGGTTCTTGTTCTGACAATTGTCATTTGATTGATCATTTTCCCACTAGTGTACATAATGATGGTTGTCTTCCATCAATTTATCTTTATGGTTTATCATCTCAATATTTAGATACTTGTCAAGAAGTTGAGGAATTTTAGCATTCGTTGATGGTTATATCAAGCCCTCAGTATCTTGAAAAGCTTTCTAAATATGATCAAATTTATTTTCCCTCGCAAGATTCTCATCCTAATTCCACATTATTAATTGAAAATATTTTTATCCAAGGATTTCAAGATTTCCATGAGGATTTTTTTTTATTTCATGATCCAATCTATCATTAGTTGGAAGAATCTTATTTATCAAGCCCATTTGCTAAAAGCAAGTTTCAATCTTTCTAGATGTTTTCTAAGCAAGATAATATAGATGTAGGTGCTTTCACAAGGAGTTGTATAGGTTTGTATGATCTTTGAGTTTATCACAAAGGTAAGATTGCAGGATGGGTAAAGATATGTAATATAACACATATTTCTTTATTTAAGAGATATCTTCTATTTGTCGCTTAAGATATTAAAGATTTTATCTTTTTTGACACACATTATCATATTGGTTTTCATTTCTCGTATCTTTGTTATTGTAGGTTAGGAGAAATTGTGTTGGCTTCATTGGAAATATCATTACACTTATCCTTGATCTTCTAGTTGGTTAGGTTAGGAGTAGGCTTAGTTTCCTTTAGTTCCCTTTGCATTGCATCCACCCTCCACCCTTCTCTCCATCGAGTCTGTGCATTTGTTTGTTTTCTTATTGTATATTTTGCACGTTATCTTTACTTCCCGCCTCCATTTGTTTTGTTATTTTAGTTTTGTTTTGTTGTTTTTCATGTATTTTCTTTTGTAATTTTACTCAATAATACTTTCCATGAAAGATGCTCTTTTTGGCTCAAAACACATGTGGAAAAAATTAAAAAGGGAAATTATGATAATGAACAATGCTTGGCTTGTATGTTGCTTCTCTCTATCATGGGTTTACATATCTTTAAATTTAATTATGTCTGAATGGAAAATATGATCCACTCGAATAGAAAACCTTTGGTAAAAATATGAAACCCATATCTATTCTAGGATCCTCATTCCTCAACTTAGTATTGTAAGTAAATATTTTTTTTCTTGTTGATCCAGTCAAGTAGAGAAAGGATAAGGGGAAAATCAATTAGCAAGCAAACCAATAGAAGAGGTCTATAAATAATTCTTTGAAGGGGAAACCTCCTATGCTCTCAATAAGTTGAGATCCCTATTCCGCCCGTTCAAAATAATAAGTTCCAAAGCACAACCTATTAAATACATAAATAAAGGGTGAAAGAAGAGAAAGGCTTCCAACGCATGGAAGTGAAGCAAGTGACTTCATCGGGGTACTGTCCAGGCTCCCTGGCAGTGAAGAAATGCTTGTGCTCCTATAATGACTCCACCAAAGAATTGTCTAGACCTATTGGCACTAGAGAAACACTAGAGATGAAACTCATACTCTGAACATATTAAACTCGTTGTTCATATTACCCTTTCCTAGATCAAAACAATTATGATTTGGAAAGACTTGATATGTGTTTAACTGAGTAAGGGAATGGAGGATAATATATCTCTAACTGGGTTAAGTAGGAAGGCCAAGGTAATCCACAAGATGAATAAATACTTCCTGAAATACTGAGACCTTTCACTTATAGAACTAAACCTAAATAGAGAATTTGGAGTTCTACTGGTATGTCACCAAGTGTTGACATTGTGATCAACACCCTCCAAAAGTTTTCCCACACTTGAATTCTGGAGCCTACTGAGGATCCTACAATTTTTCGTTCCATTATCAGTTGGTGTTTAAGTCTTATTCCAAGTCTTAACTATCAAGTCACTCACTCACACATGCTTATCTTTAATGAGTTCATGAGGACACTTCTTTTATTCAAGATTGAATAGGCATGGCACCGTCCATCATGAAAATGTTTGTGCGATGTTCAACTCATGTCAATAGTCGGTGTGCACTTTCATTGATAGTCTCACTCACCTTGGTTGCAATGTATTTCTATTTCTATGAGGGTTCTCAATTGTCCCTTTTGTGTGCCTCTATGTTCATAAGTGTCACTTCCACTTTCGCGACTATCACTTTTGCTTGATTTTTCCTTAACAAGTGTCATACTCATGTTATCTTCACTCTGGCATGTGTTTCCTTCCATTTCTTTAAACTTATGGAAGTGTCCCTTTGTTATTGTTTCAAGGTGTGATTGTTGTTCATGAGTCCTGTGCATTCCCTTGGCTTGCATTAATTATTGCATTCATGTGTGTGATCCATGTTTGCGTAGTGATTGGATGCATGTCTTTATTTCACTCTATTGGGCTCACACTTAGCCATATCGAAGCCCTTTCTTGGTCCTACTATTCAGCGAAATTTGTAGAGGCATTAGCCTTCCTACAATGTAATGAGTGCAACTTTTCCATGAGCCTCATTGACCCATATTTCCTCCCATACTTGTGCACTAAGTCTTGTCTAAGATCTCCTTCCTCTCACAATGCATTAGTACTTCCTAATGATAAGTCACCTAGCCTTGTGTTGCCTCCTTTAGTGAAAAGCGCATTCCAGATGAACAAGTAGCTATTGTTGGAGAGAATTGTGTCCTTCTAAGCATGAGTGCACTTCGAAAAAATGAAGTGCACTTCGAAACAACGAAGCACACTTGAAAACAATGAAGCAGACTTCAAATGCTTGGATAAAAAGCGTACTTCGGAAGAACAAGGACCTGCTCTCCTCTAAAAAAATGCACTATGGACAAATAAGGACCTTCTTGCCTTAAAAAGTGTACTCTAAGAGCCTTAGCACACTTTAAAACCATGAGAACACTTCGGTACTATGAGAGCACTCCTTCTGCATGAATAAATGTGCCCTCTTAAAGTGCATGTGGCACTCACGAATCACGAAACCTTGAGCGCACTCCTTCAGCACAAATAAATGCTCCCTTATTTGACCGCATGTCACACTCATGAAGTATGAAGCCTTAAGTGCACTCCTTCGGCATGAAGAAATGCTCCCTCCTTTGAGCGCATGTCACACTCATGAAGCACGAAGCCTTGAGCACACTCCTTTGGCACAAATAATTTCTCCCTCTTTGAGCACATGACCACACCTCAAAGGCTTGAATGTTTTCCCTTCATCCTTTCGGCATGCGCCACTATGCCCTCTTTGTCCCTAAGCGCATGAGTGCACCTTGAAGGCCTAATGGCCTGAAGCTTCACTCCTTCATCTCTTTGGAGTCTTGCACCCTTAGTGTTATCTCTCTCTCTTCAAGCACACCTTGAAGGCCTCTTGTAAGCCTTGATGAGTTTCATTGTGCCCTCCTAATCAAGCCTTCTTCTTTTATCCCTCTTATGGGCCTATCATGAGAAAATAATTCCATGCGCTAGGTAGTGATATAATAAATGTTTTTAGACTAATTTTTCATCATCATGAATGATTTTCATTAGCAGGGGTACCTTCCCAGCAGGACAAGGTGATGCTCAAAAGAAGATAGCAAGGAGAAAGAATAAAAGAACACATGTGGAGAAGAATAAAAAAAGAAATATATTGTGGAGACATGAAGTGGATCAAGGACTAGGACAGAAAGAAGACATTGCGTGATGACTCATTAAACTCCAATATTGAACAAAAAAAACATTTTGGAGGGTGAAAATTAAGAATAAAGCAGATCCTTTACAAAGCATAGATCATATCTATCATCAAGAATACAAGATGAAGCAGCAAGGAAGATAACTTTGCATTTCCACCTCATCATGGAGTCTGTGTCATCATTTTCAAGTTGTAACTTGTACAAGTTTCATCATAGTGGTCAATGTATGTCCATGTGTCATTCCACAACATCATGCAGAAATTAATGATCTATTTTCAAAGAAAAGGACAAAATGTAATGTGTGGAAGTCCAAGAGTCATATGTGGAATGTGAATATTAGAAGTCCAAAGGACACGCTAGAATTTCAAGAGTCATGAGGATATGAAAATATATTCCTCTTATTATAAAAGAAACCTAATAACTCAAGCAAGGGACTTTTGAAGGCTTAAGCTTTGGAGAGCTAGTCTTGGCTTCTCTACTTGGCATAGGAGAGAAAAATTATTCTTTGGAGAAGAAAGAAGTGACTTAATGTTCCACTATTGGAGCTAGTGTTCACCATTGTACCTGGTGTACTTAGATATTTCACCTTATAACTGGAGCTCTATGAGCCAACACATTTTCCTAAATGTATGGAAAATGTATTAGGACTATTCTTAGGATGTTTATAGTATATGTTTTGTTCATATATATTGGAGAAATGGAACTATTTCGATGGCTTCGGTACTTATCTTGTTGAATGTGTGTTGTATTCGACTTAATATTGTTGTGTGAATTATTTCTCTAATGAATATTTTCATGCTCTCATGTGCCTCTTCTAGGATATTACTATTACTTTCTACTTAGAGACTCACTTTTTGTCTACCCTTGTGAAGGTTCCTTTTACATCCTGCAATTGGTGCTTCACAATGTCATCTTACTTGCTTATTCAAGGTTTATGTATATAATCTCTTATGTTATCTATTCAAACCAAGATGAACCTTTGTTTTATGGTGGCCAGGCCAATACTCCAGATGGGGCTCCCTCTCCAAACGATGTGAGGTTTAATTGGGACTTCACATCGAGGAGACCCCCTGCATGTTGGCAGTATCCAGCACCATCAACAGAGCCAAAAATCTATCAATGAGTACTTCAAAACTAGAGTACTACCATATCCATGCATGATAACAACCAGCTCTCTCTAAAAATGAGATGCGAGCTAAATGTTGGGAGGCTCCTATCCAACCAGGTAGCCTCTAAACCCATTTTCCTATACTAGTCATTGTATTAGACACAAGGACAACAACCCTATACTGGTCTCAGTACAAGACATAGTAAAATGTTCATCTTCCTATGTTGTTCAATGTGTTTGACACAGGATTATATCCCTATATTGGTCAAAATACAAGGCACAGGAAGATTCTCGTCTTCCTATACTGGTCAATATGCTTGACTCCCTATACTAGTCAATGTTCAAGACATGGGGAGATGCTCACTTGACCATTCTCCCTATACTGGACAAGGTACAATACGCAGGGACAATATCCCTATACTAGTCATAGTACAAGACACAAGGAGAATGTTTGTCCAAGATGTTATCTAATCCATCAAGCCATTCTTCCTATGCATGTCACATAAACACAGGCACTACAACCCTATATTGGTCAAACATAGTTTCCAATCATATGAGAACTATTTCCTCAAAATAAGAACTCTAGCAAAAAAAAAAACCAAAAAACATGAAAAAAACTTGAAAATGAAAAGTGTTGTTGCATCAATACTTTTTTTTTAGGTAAATTTTCAACTTTTTTTAGAAATAGCAGTAAAAATCAAATTACTTTGTGCAAAAAACATGAAAAAATACATGCAACTTGATACTGCATCACCACTTTTTTTCGGGGGTAGATTTTCAACATTTAAGAAGAAAAAAACAAAACTCATAACCGATGAAAATTTGAAAAAAAAAAGGCGCAAAAAAATTAAAAATATGTATAAAAAACATTTAAAAAGAAAATTAAAAAATATTT
>APFE030465709.1:30721-49645 GCA_000404065.3 Pinus taeda
AGAATTGGCCTGCCACCCCCAAGGTGCCCAAGGGTCCCTTGCCAAGGGCAGGAGTAGTCACGCTCGTTGTTGCTCCTACTCTTAGCTCAGACCCCTTGGGGCTTGGGACATTTAATTTTTTTGTGTTTTTTTTAATGGTTTTTTAGTTTTTTTAATGGGGGACTCTTTTTCAAATGTCTTTTTCTGCCTTTTATTTTTTATTTTTTTATTTATTTATTATTATATATTTTTTAATGGCGGGAAAGTGACATTTTTTGTTAAAGATAACATTCCTTTTTGCGTTTATTTATTTATTATTTTATATTCATACTCAATATTGTTGATTAAATTTAATTTATGCTTGCAAATCAAGTATAAATTAGTTGAAAACTAATCATTAATTAGAACTTGTATTGTTTTTGACTTTGAGAGATTTTATTATAAGAATAAGTATTGATACCAAATTATTGTTGTTATAAATGTTTAAATTTCTATTATTTTGATTTTTTCACTTTTAAATTTTTATGTGGAATCATTATATTTTTTGAAAAAGAAAAATTGTGAATATTATTATTTTTTGACATAAAATTCATAAAAAGACGTTATTTTTTAAACATTTTTTGTTAAATTTTCTCATAAAAGCAAAAAAGTCTCAAAATGTGTATGTTTTTTTATTATATCTATATTCAAAATGTGTATTTTTTTATTATATCTATATTCAAAATGTGTATTTTTTTGTTAAATGTTTAAAATTATTCTCTAAATTTAGCCTTATGTGATCCATAACTTGTATGCCAATAAATATTTCAATGATAATCACATCAGAGAAAATTTTGTCGATTATTTTTTTAGTGACAATTATTTGATGTACATTGAAATATTAATTAACGATACATAAATATATAGAAAATCCTAACTTTAAAATATTGATCTTTTTTTAACTATGCAAAAAACAAAGATTTCATTACAACAAAAAAATGAAAAGTAAAACAAAAAAACAGAAACTTGAAAAACACTTAAAAAATAAATATCTCAAGGAAGAAGAAGTAGAAAAAGACAATTACTTTAAAAATTGTTAAATTTAAAAAAATAACTATCCACACTTATTGCATTAGAAAAATAAGTGTCAATAGTAAGCCCCCCTAAAAAAAGGGTTGATGTTGCATCAACGATTTTCGAAATCAGCATGAGAATAGCTAACATTTAAAAAAAAATATTCATACTTCATATATAAGAAAATTTAAAATGTCAAAAATATGCTCCAAAAAAAAGTGTAACTTTTCAAAATCGGATGATTGTTTACTACCTCTAAAAAATGAGAACTCGACAAAGTTCTCTTTTGATTGGAAACTTTGTTGTCAGTGTGACACAGGAATAATAACATGATCTAGAAAGATCATTGCTCACTGGTAGTCCATGATGCTAAAGAGGTATCTACTCCATGAGTGTTCGACCCTCAGGGACCATTCCTCTCTAGAATGTTTGTCCCTCATGCTATCTCACCAATAGTATGATCCATGCTCATGTTGCTCGTAGTCAATCATTAGCATCATCATCAAATCACCAACATCCACTAGTTGCCATATCTCAAGTGGTACTAAACCCATGGCATGACATCAGTATCAACTAGTCGTCATATTCAGGTCCCACTAACACATGGCATACTGACTAGTAGGGTTCATCATCATCCTAGTCAATCCTTCTAACTCATGGTGACACCCTTAGGATACAATTTATGATTAGTTTGGTCCATGTGATATTGTGTGATTTCCCTACAAGAAGTACAAGCTAGCGACACAGTCCTCCATGGATAAGTAATATGGCCTATGATGTTGCAAGACCACACTCCATCCTAGAGTAATATGGGTCTTTGATGTTGAAAGATGCGGCACTCCTTCCTAAAGTGATTTGGGTCTTCAATCCCTAGAGGCACACACTTTATGATAAATCTGGTGCCTCTAGTCCCACTGTCTTATGCAAGGAGAGTGTCCATCCGTGCTATCATCAAATCAACACTCCTTCTCAATGAGAGAGGGAATCTCCATAAGTCCAAGCTTCATTAGAATGTCTACTATCTACTCGTCAGTGGAGATGTACTCGTAACTCAAGTTGCACTACTCTACTCTGTACCTGATCATAGATGTAGTGGTACTTGATCTCAATGTGCTTCAACTTGTCATCAAACAATCCTATGAGCTAGAGTCATATTACTTCTCAACTTGCTAACCAAGTAGCAACAGATGTTTGTTGAAGCAATATACAAGCACCAAAATGAATTTGTGAATCCCTACAGTTGTACTTCATTGTCTTATTCATATCCCATAGTTGTCTAAGCCATGATCAGTTGTACCATGTTGGTACTTCAACACAAAATGAGGCTCACATCTTGGCTCAACCATACACTGATCTACTTTCTTCACAAATCCATCATCATGGCTTCTTTCTAGTCACCCTAATAGAGTGTTATTTCTCAAATATATCTAATTTCTCCCTCTTCTACTACTACTATATAAGCACATCATAATTCTTTGTTACAAATCCAGAGGTCAACTCCCCCTAAAGTTGAAACTTCTTCCTCTAGATCAAATCTTCCTATCACTGCAACTATCTCTAACACATGAGTGTTCCTGCTTTCATCAAAAAATAAATTTTATAGGATACATCTTGTACTAACTATGAGTAGCTTGTACAAAGCCTTATTTCGCTTAAAGGTACAATACTTCTTCATAAACCTTATAGACTTGAGGTATCTCTTACACACACTTCTACTTTCATCAAGAAGACAAGGTACACCCATCTAATGTAATAACAAGTATCATAAGGTTAATAACCTCTTAATATAAGTGTACTTGACAAGATGTTTCATCTCCCTCTTACTGGGGTAATCCTTAGCTTTGTACTTTTATGAGATTTCCATCCATTCATTCTTTGAAAGTCATCAAGTCATACACCAATCTGGTTGATCTGTGAGCTCCTTCTAAGTTCATATTCCAATTGATCCAATATCTCTAAACAAAAGCCCTCTTATCACAATCCTTGTTCTTCAATTACTTATTTTTGCTTCCTGAACCTTGGAAACCTTCATTGTGTACCTATAAACCTTTCTAGGAGGCCATAGAAGAACAACTAAGAAAGGAATACAACCAAGAAAAATATATAGAGACAAGAGACTAATAATGAAACAACAATAGAACAATCAAAAAGTACTTATATCTTGAGAATGTGTTTGTTCCTCCTTGATCTCAATCTTCTTGGATTTAGTCAACCTCTTCCATATCATCAAGGAGTCCATATGATCATCAAGGAGCTAGGGTTTCTTCTTACAGTTCAACAAACAATCCTTGGGTCCATGAGTCCTAGGATTTCTTCTCCAGGTTGTACCTATTGTTTTACAAAATCTAAATAATTCAATGTTAAAAACTCTAGAATCTTGTACAATCTACCAAACCCTAAAATATTCAATTGCCATAGAATCTTCAAATTCTTCAACATTAATTTCAAGTTTGATACAAACACCATCAACACAAAACGAGCAACCACCTTCAACCATAAAGATATTCTCTACATAAATAATTAATTACCATAGAAGTGATCCTTGCATTCTATTATGACAATTCCTTTACAAGACAAATAACAGCTTTATATTGGGTATTATAAGCACAAGATCTCAACAATGTCTAATTATATTCATTATGGTAAATAAATACCACTCTCAATATTTTCAACAAGCCACCATACAAAGAGAAAGCAAAAGATGCATCAATTTTTCATACACATCGAATTTGTAACCCTTTATCCAAAGTAAACTTTTTCCCTATGCATATAACCCTTCTACAAAAGTGGTAGATAGCCATCCAAATTTAACAAGTATAGATCAATCAACATCCTGCAAAAACGTATTTGTCACTACATCCTTTATGTATACAATAGGGTTAATGGATATTGACCAGATAAGCACTTAGCTTCTCTTAAAGATAAACAGTTGCATCCATTCAATTGTGAACCTAGTAATAAAACTATGTTCTCTTCTAGAAGTCATTGCAAATCTACCTATAGTAGATCAACCTATTAGTCATACAATGAGAAAGCCTATTGATGCATAACTTTAGAAAATTGAGTTACAAGATTATTAGGACAGTGTTTAGTTCCTAAACTAAGCAGCAGCTTGTCCAAGCATATAGATCTTTGTCCATGGTGAGTAATACATCGATCTATGCATATACGTCTCTTTCCTGTGCATTCAACTTCTGTAATAATTCAATAATGGTAAGTAAGCAATGATAAATTTGAAGAACCAATGAGAAATAGACCTTTGTTAGTGCAATGAGCAAGGTTTTGAAAACAAGTCAAATTTCAACCTTTACAATAGGCAACAAACAAAATTGAATATACTCCTCTTACCTGTACTCTATAATATAGATTATGAATCTTGTAGCAATCTTATTAGCATGTAGTCAAACATGTCAGCAATAGAACAAGCATATAGGATCAATGATGAAGATCATCCACCCATTTATCTCTTTAAAAAAACCTTATATCAGTTTCTAAGACACAAGGACCTATTACTCTAATCTAAAAATTCAAAATAAGTCTATCTTTGGCCTCAGCATTGCTAAACTACAAATTTTGCATAAATTGCATGTATAAGAAGGAAATAATGATTTCTCAATGCATAGAGAAGACACTAGTGATTGTATAGAGTGTGTCGAACAAAACTATGAACCTCCAGTATTTAGAAAGAATGAGCATCTTCTAGTTTTTTTCGATCTAGACAAAGGTGTGAAAATAATCTATGATCTTCAGACTTTGTTTCAGTTATTGTGTGATCTAAAATAAGAAAACTCAGAATGCTAGTGCACTCATTCAATGTCTTGATGTACATGTGGATTCTTGTAAGCATAAATCTCTTCTCCAGCAAAAACATTAAGCATTGATTCATCAATTAATAGAAGAATCATCCATACGTATCAGACACATAATCAAAGAGGGTGCATATATATTAAAGTGACATTCAAAGAATATTGATTTCCTTAAACACACAAACCTTTAGCAAATCTTATATGATGTGTATGCGATAAACAAATCATTTCAAATTTGACACTTCCAGCAATTAGAAGACTAGGCCAAGGATAATTAAAACTTAATAAAAGGATAACCTTCAAACTTCTCAAACCATTGGATCTAGGCACTTTCAGAACAATCAAGGGGTGCGTACTGGTGAGATAGAGACAGGTCGTCGTTAATAGTATAAATTCAAGTCAAAATATGTTGAGATATTCTCATCCTATCATCATATTATAAGCCTTGAGGTCGCTTAGCCTTTGCTCACTATTGCATAGACCTGTTCTAAGATAGAGAAAACACAATTCTTTCAAAATGCACACTTGAATACTCATATTTGGAAATAAACCAATTCTAGAACAAAAACATAGATTTGTTTGATACAAGATCATTCCACCAAGACACACTCTATTTCCCAATCTCAATGCTTTGATACCATGTTGAAAATCCATTTATGATCCAAATAATTACTTGTGATATCATTTACCATTAGTTTAGCTTAGTCAATTTTCATCAAGAAATTATACATCATAATTTCAACCAATATCAGTTATAATAAATTAGATATCACAATGAACAAAACTAAAAGACACCAATGCTTAGGTCAAAGACAAGGGGGAAACCCCACAAAGGGGAAAACCCAATCAAACCTTTCCTTAGAGATATCCTTCAATAACACATCAAGACATGGATAATACTGACCAAAAGGTGGCTTCCACCAGTGCTAAGATCTCCTCCACAGTGTCTACTACATAATGTTCAACAATATCACCAATAAGAGAATGATCCTCTCACCATATCATAAAAGCAAAGCTCAAATATATTCCCTATGAGGCTCAGACAAATCCTCTAGATCTCATCCTAGTACTAGATCACAAGAATAAGAAGCAGATCTTGAACCACCAAACTTCAGATAAAAAACATAATGAGTAGATCTCAAACCACCAGACTTTAGATCATAATAATAATGAGTAGATATTGAAGCTATGACTTTGTTGATGGTGCTAGACCTACCAACATTCAAGGGATCTCCCCAGTATGAAGTCCCAAATAGACCTCACACCGTTTCGTGTAGGAGTCCCATCCATTACGATGGCCCGGTTTCCATTATCTTAAATGTTTTCCTTAGCTCTTGGTTGTCAGCACAAGAGAGTGGTATGATTTGTCTTCAAACAGCGAGGTTCACGTGCCTGGTGAGTGCTAGTGTTACTTGTTTCAAGGTTCTTTCATAGCAGAGAGAGAGGGTGGGAGTGAGTCTCCAATCGAAATGGATGAAATCCCAACTCTATGAGAGACACACAACATAATAGGACATGCACAGGTTCTGGAGGATAAATCCACACAAATGCGGTAGTCACAACACACAAGGGAAGATAGCGTGTACAACACCCAGCGAGACAGTCTGCGTGAGTGCAAGGGTCATTATAACAAGTTTACGTAAAAGGTTTTATTTGATGTCTGGGGAGGTAAACAACACGAGCAAGACATTGTTAACAACTTATACAACACATTTTCATAAATATATGTATTAGAATAGTTGAATTAGTTAAATTGTTTAACACAGGTTAAAGAAACATGTATTACAAGTGTTCAAGATTAATCTTACAAATAATTAAAACACGTGTGAAAATGTGTTAGCATGTTATCAGGCTTCTGAATTAAGTGAAAGTTCCAAGACACATCGATACACCATACATCACTAACCCCACAGGCAGGGCATTGGAGCCACTACTCTCTCCTCAAAGAAAAGATTATAGACTCTCAAGGCTATGTGGGAGGAGCCAAGGTAAAAATTCCTTTGTATGTACAAATGAGGGGGTATTTATAGCCAACGGTGAAACTGGCCCTTGTGATTGTTCGACATCCCTCATGACTATTTGACTTTTATGACCTTTCAGATTACATGACTCTTGAAATTACAAGTGGGTCTCTTGGACTTCCATGTTACATTACATTGATTGAAAACAGTATGGCCAATAGTAGTGATGCGGTTGACATGACTCATAACACAACTCAACATGCCAATTCTGGTATATTCATGTTGCTGCTGGTGTACATGTTGATTTGTAGTGTTGTTGAGTGATGGATGTCCTCTTGGTGTATCACAGCTTCACCTACACATGGCAAGGTGTGCAGAGTCCTCGATGGTCATTAGGTTCGCTTGATGTTTCATGTGTGTGTTTCTCCTTGCTTGTACTTTGGCATGCTTGACATGTTCGTCCATTCGTGAAAATATCTCCTCGCACGTTCATTCATTCGTTTGTCCGCAAACACATATTTGCATGGTTGTTCATTCAAAAACACATCTCCCTGCATGCATCGTTTGTTCGTTTGTTCGCAAACACATCTCCTTGAATGCATAGTTCGTTCGTTCGTTCATGAATACGTCCTTTTGCATGTACTCTCCTTGTTCATCCCATATGTCATTGCGTCATGTTTATTCATGTACCTATATCTGCAGTCACTCATGATGAGATGACATCAAGTCCATAAACCTCCTAGTCTACCATGATGCATGGTCGTTCGCTTTCATATGCAGGTGACTGGGAGAGAGGACAAGGTTGTGAAACCGCGCGAGGCAAGTTTCAAGTTGGGATGAGAGCTTCAGGCACTGTTGGTGATAATTGTGCAAAGGTCACTGGGGGACTAAGATGGACAATCCAAATCAGTAGTGACTGTTTGCGGGATCTGTCTCGACTGGAGGGAAGATCTACACAATTTCTGGAGGGAAGCAGTTCGGGCAGCAGAGGGCCTTAGCAGAAAAATTGCGCAATTCCTGGAGGGAGATGGCAGCGGGCTATGGGATGGCTTGGAAATAAAAACTACATAATTCCTAGAGGGAACTGGCAATGAGATGCGAGGTTGCTAGAGACAAAAACTACACAAACACACACTCACATGACTCGATGACAAGACACCTCAAACCATCAAGACAACATATGCTCAACATGACTAACAGGCAGTGTGAGCGATAAGCATGATGCTTGTGATGGATCGTTGAATGACTGAAATGACACTTGTGTGACAATGCATACAACTTCATGTGTGTGTGCGATGGATTTTTACATAGAGAACACAACATGTACACATGAAGCGAATCCCTTGTGCATGAGCAGAACATGGTTGCATGCATGACATTCTGACCGACATTCCACAATTTGTATGTTGAAAGGTCAAGCAAAGAGGGTGCAGAGACTCAACACACACCCACGGGGTGAGCCTAAGTGATTGCTAACATCAAGTAAAAACTCAAGGGAGGCTCCAAATTGGATGCAGGCCAAAATTTTGGAGAGCATTGCCGCCGCTACAACACTTGGCGACACACTGGTAGAATTTCAACTTCTCTATTTTGGTTCGTTGACAGCACAGGGCCTTGGTCTTTCAGGGAGTATTGAATCGTTGTGCAGGTTACTCTGGCTTCCCCACCTACCTCATGAATAGACATGGTTCACCCTTTTCCAACTCAGTCAAACATAACAAAAATTTCATCTTGATCACAGTGTTTTGAATTCGGGAAGGGTATTTTGGCTCGCAAGTTAAAAAAAAATGAGTATAAGTTTCCATCTTTGGTGTAGCTCCACTACTAATAGGCCTAGACAGTACCCCTAAGTCAAGCGGGAACACACACATTTCTCCACTTCCAACGAGCCTAGTCAGTACCCCAGTGGAGTTTCATGCTTCACCTCTCTGCGCAAGAAGCCTTTCTCTTCTTTCGCCTATCTATTTTTTTTTAAAGAGGATTGGGCATATGCACTTATTTATTTTTTGGGTGGAAAGGGGATCCTGACTTGTTGAGAGTGTAAGATGTTGTTCCTTCATAGAAGTATGTAATACCTCTGACATAGGTTTGCTCATTTTGGATTTTCTCCTTCTCTGTTTCTACTAGTTGGATGAGCTTGATCACACAGAGAAGAAGACTAAGTACAGGCATGGGTTTTCCCAATGTGGACACAGGTTCGTGGTTGGACCCAAGCTTCCCTTGCAGACAACTTGTATTTCCCGGCAAGACTTCATCGATTGAAGGTTATAACCAAGCACAGATAAGATGGACACATGACTAGCCAAGTGTTGCAGTGTCACAAGTCTCTTCAAATCTCAGCCAAATACTCATTCAAAAGCCAAAACTTAGTAGAGGGCAGCACTTATTTCCAGAAAACAAAAATAGTAGGGTACCAAACAAGCAAAACAAAATGAAACAAAAATATTAAGCAAAGCAAACAAATCAAATAAAGAAAAAACAGCAAGCAGTAAGCAAACTATGTACATGGTGCGAGGTTCTGCCTGGCCTACTGAAAATAGTGCTTGAGATCTTGATCATTGACAGGAAGGTTATCAATCCTCTCCTCAAGTGATTGCAGATGGTATGTGTATGGGCCAAGCTTCTCATGGACTGTGTACAGGCCAATCCACAAGGACTGGAACTTTGTATGCTTGCCTTTGTCTTCATGGGGTTTATCCCATTTCAAGGCTAAGTCACCAACATCGAAGTTAGCTTTCCCTGCAGACTTCTTGTTGAACCATCTCTTGATATGGTTTTGGTGGAGTATAAATTTTTCTTTTTCTTTCATCCTTTCTTCCTGTTGTTTGCAAAGTGTATCCATCCTACGTTGAACTAGCATGCAAGGCTTGCCTTAGGATTCTTGAGACAGGTGAAGTGTAGGCAAGTAGATGTTGGGTGGTAGGATGACTACTTTACCATATACCAGGAAGTACGTGAGATATTCAGAGAGGGTTTGGGTGCTACACTGTCAGCCCATAAGGTATTGGTCAAGGCAGAGTACCAATTATGCTGCTCAGAGTAAACGGTCTTTTTTATTATACGGATAAGGTTTTTGTTCATGGATTCTGTGAGACCATTTCCCTACAGGTAGTAGTTAGATGAGTTTTTAAGCACAATACCATTTTTTAATGCAAAATCATAAAGCTTCAAAGATGAAAAGTACATTTCATTATCAAACACAAGTGATACCGAAACTCCAAAGCGTGAGATGATGTTTTGCTGGAGGAAGCTAATGACCTCATGGTCATTCACTTGCTTGAACAAAACTTCTTCTGTTCACCGCGTGAAGTAATCAGTTGCTGTCAAAATGTAGCGATGTTGTTTTGCAAATGTGGGAATATTTCCCCGATGATGTCCAAGCCCCATTGTTGGAACGATTCAATCACTGCAACAAGGTGCAGTGGGACTTCTAACCTTTGCATTCTATCAATGCATCACTGATAGATTGGCACTTGCGGGCATAAGCATGTGCATCCTTAAATAATATGGGCCAGTAGAAAATAGCTCACATAACTTTATGTGCAGTGGTATTTCCCACGAAGTGACCCTCGGCTAATCCGCCATGCAGATCTTACAAAAACTTCTTTGATTCATGTGCCTCCACGCACCTGAGCAAGATTCTATTGTTGTGATTTCTATAAAGCACTTTGTGCACCAACTGATAAGCTAAAGCTTTGAGATGCAATGCCCTCTTCTGTTTGATGGATAACTAAGAGGGTATGGTATCCTACTCAAGGTACTGGCGCACATCTACGTACCAAGAGTTTCTATTTACAATGGGTGGTGCTCGCACTACATCATACATTTCAATTTCCTGATCCCAACCAACGAGCTCTTCTTCTTCCTCTTGTGCATGTATTTCCTTAGCTATGAATCTGCAGAGACCATGATCCTTGACAGTGTGAATTATCTTGATGTCAAGATCATATTCTTGCAAGAATTTCATCCAATTCACATGTCTTTCACCCAGATCTTGCTATACAAGCAGTGAAAGAACTGTTGGGTGAGGCACATAGACTATGCAATTGTTTTTCAGTAAGTAGGGTCTGACATGTTTCACCACTTTGTATACCTCATTTTCTTGTTTTTCAACAGCGGGGTAGTTGAGTTTGGGTCCCTGCATGCTTGCACTCATTAAGGAGATGGGACATTCATCATTCAGCTCATCCTTCTAAGTGAGTACTGCAATGAGTGATTCATCAGAGGTGAAGGTGTATAGCAGGAATTCTTTGTTGAAATCCGGGTTGTATAGTGAAGGCACTTCTGCAATAGCCTACTTGATATGAGTGAATGTGTACTTTTCCCTCTTGCCTCAGCTATCAACTTCATCCTTCTTAATTATGTCTTGCATTGGTTTGACTATCTGTGCATAATCTGAGATGAAATTTCGGAGGAAGTTTATCTTTCCCAAGAAGGACTACATCACTTTCTTATTGGCTAGGTGAGGGATTTGTGTGATAGTCCAGACCTGGCCCAGATCAACCGTGATTCTACTCTTGGAAATGATGTGTACAAGGAGGTTCCCATCAGACACTACAAATATGCTCTTTTTGGCATTCAAGGAAATCCTGTATTTTCGGCATCTCTCAAAAAATTTCTTTAGATGGCATATGTGGTCTTCCCAATTTCTTGAAAACATAATCACATCATCGAGGTACACCACTACGCTCTACTCGATGAGTCAGCGGAAGGTGATGTCCATGGTGCACTAAAAGGTTGTGCCTGCATTCACAAGCCCGAATGGCATTCGTCTGTATGCGAACGTACCCCACTTGGTACAGAAGGTAGTTTTGAGTCTATCAAGTTCAACTACTAGAACCAGATTATAAAACCTGTCAATTAGAGAAAACATATGTGCCCCAAATACTATTTTCCAAATGTGCTCCATAGATGGCACGTAGTAGTTGTCTTTGTCCGAGGCACGGTTCAAGTTCCAAAAATCAACACACAAGCGGATTTCCCCGGACTTCTTACATACAGGAACAAGGTTTGAAACCCAAGTAGAATGACGAACTATGTATATGATCCATGTATCCAACAGCTTGGTGAGCTCTTTCAGTATGAGGGGTTCAAGTGACGGATGTATTTTCCTCAGCTTTTTCTAACATGGCTTGACCCTTTCTTTGATCAGAATGATTTGTTGGATTATTTGTGTGTTGTAAGTTTTCAGATCATCATATGTCCATGCGAACACATCTCGGTACTATTTGAACAAGTAGAAAAAGGCTTTCCTCTCCTCCTGTGTGCAGCACGTACTGAGATTGAATAACTTCGGATCTTTTTCTATTCCCAAGTTAATTAGTTAGAGCGATGGGTTTTGTTATTCCTCGGCCCCTGAAAATGTTCTTGCAAGTCATAGAGATTTTCCAAAGATGCCACACCTTTGGGAATGAGGTGGCATTTCTTGATATCTACCCCATCTTGCAAATATCACTCATGATCTTCTTCGTCTATCATTGCATCCTTGAAGGTATCAGCATTGGCCATGAAATGCACTATATGTTGATCATCATCAAACATGCGTAAATTAGTTATGTTATCCGGGATAGATGGCCTATACAAAATTTCAACAGTAAATTTATCCCTAAGCGGTGACATTCTAGAAGTTGTGTTTGCCAAAGCATTGGTAGCTACATTACGTGTTCTTGGTACAATAGTGATGTTGAATTCTTAGAATTTAGAGGTCAGTAACCATACCTCATGCTGGCAACTTTTGAGATGCGGTGATAAACAATGAATGGTGTTATGTACCTGTGGTACCACTATTTCTGAATCACCTACCTCTTTGAGCGCGACCACGTTGAGGCTAATGGCTTTCTACAAGCCCAACATGAGTACTTCGTATTCAGTAATGTTTTTCATGCACTTGAACTCAAAGTGACTCGAAATCAGATTTTTCCTATTGTTTGGGTCGATCAAGACACACCCAATTCCTGAGCCATCCTGTGTCTTTCATTTGTCGAAGTACATGATCAAAAACTCATTTGTACATGGATCGTTCGATGCGCTTGCACTAATTACTACTGCTACTAAGGTTACAGTGTACTTTAGATGTTTCATTTCCATCATTTGGGCAAGGAAGGAAACCCAACTACGTGTCTGGTGGGGTTGGGGTTGGTCGTGTGGGATAACACCCTAGCATTGTTTCCAAGAGGCAATTGCCGAACATGAGCTCTATGAAGGCCAACGTTTCGTTTTCACCATTAATGGGAGTGACATTGTGCCTCATATATCTCTTGGATAACACCCACATTTGATTTTTTTTACCTTGTATGAAAGCCACATGTGCAACTAGTCTGTAGCAAAGTATCCGTTCAGCTTGATGGACCGGTCTCTACTGAGTAGTAAGCCATACACTTCTGGTATGTCCACAACAATAATGTTTATGCACTGGTGAACTTGGTCATCGTGAGATATTTAAATGATCACATCTCAAAGTTCACCAATGGCTGGTATGGATGTTCGATCAAGTTGGATTATCTACATGGATGTCTTGCTCCACTGCACATTGATCTTTTTAGCAATGGAAAGCGGCATGACATTGGCAACTGCACCAGAATCAACCAAACAGTTGTGAACATTAAAGTTGAATATTTCAAATGAAAGCAGGAATGGAGGGCAAATAGAGTTTGCTTCTTCCATCCAGAGTGTTTTTAGCATAGTTGAAAGTGATCTAGGAGGCATGCTTGATCCCTTGCTAGTAGAGGTTGTGTTGTCCGCTGATGTATACTCCAGTGCATGCAGCAGGATGTCCCGCTGACTTTGGATCTTAACCAACTCTAACAAACTGATCTTTGCGTGAATTTTCTTCATGTCATACTCAATTTTGTAATCCAAGGGGGGTAGACTCACCGAGGTGTCCGGGGTAATACTGGTATTCGTGTTGTCCGACAGAGTGTTCTGCAGTTTGCTACTCATGGGCGTACTCTTGTCCACTGTTGTTTTCCCAGGCTTGCTTTGTGTTTTATGATTTTTGATGGCTGGCGGATCAACCCTCCTCAGCAGTTCGACTTTTTGTTTCATTTCCCCAATTGCGGGGGGGGCTTTAATTCTGAGATTGTAGCACTCACTCTGCTTGGGGGGTTGCTTTTCATTGCTTGTCTTCTATGCTGCTTGTGCACACTCATACATGTTAGTCACTTTCCCAGTGATTTATGTCTCATCAGGTGCAGCAACTTCATCATCATCCATGTCCCTCTATTGTCCCTGCAAACTGCTCAACATGTTTATCATTTGGTCACATACAAAGCCTGCAACTCATTTCCAGTCCGAACAAGACTCTTCTAGGTGCTTATCTTCATGAAATGAACAATATTAATTGTTCATGCAATCATCGACCTGGAACACAGAGTTGGAGCTTTGTGCAGTTTTATTTGGGTAGTGGTTGTTGCTTGATGACATGCTTCCTTGTCTTTGTCTGGGCGGTCGGTTGCTCGCATATGTGTCAATTGTTCATTGTTTAAGCTCAAACACTTATGTTGTCAAGTTCTTGACAAGGTGAGTGAGGGTTTCAATATCGCTTGTTTCCTTGTCTCTACCCTTGCTCATTGTAGCGTGGGGCTTCCTGCTCGTGTCTGTGGAGTCCTTTGCTAGTTAATCATCCTTAATGACTCCAATTGTGCACAGGTCCTTTTCAACAGCGATTGCCTCTTCGCAATTTTCTAACAGTGTTGGTTTCGTAGTTTGCTTGACGAATTATGCAATGTTGGTTGGCAGTGTAGGCGTGTAGTAGTCAACAGCGATGGAGTCATGAAGCTTCACATCCACTGCAAACTTATTCAATATGCGCAGAAACCTCTTATTGAAATATTTTACCTTTTATTTCCCCACCACCTTCAGGCTTCCCAATTCTTTGAGTAACATGGCTAGGGTCTTGTCATTAGCAAACTTTTCTAGAAACATATGTTTGAACATACTCCAATTCTATATCGAGTTGACAGAAAGGTTGTGATACCATGTAGTTGCACGAACATCCAAGGTACATGGGAATAGTCTACATGCAACATCCTCGTAGTGTACCTCAAGTGTCTGCGATTATAGGTAGAAGTTGTCTTAATGATATTTTTCCTTCACTATTCTGTCAGGGTCAAACTTTGTGATCATCCCCTCCGACCGCTTTGGCATCTTGGGCAAAGCAACCGAGTGGGCCAATGGTCTGTGAGTCATCCATTCCAGATTTTGGTAATCCATGTCTTCTTGCTCTTCATCCTCCTCCTCTTCTTCAAAATTTGACGTTTCTGGCTCTGAGTCTATTTGTTTGTCTTCACCTCTGCCTCCTTCGTTGCCTTCCCCTCTGCCTCTTGTACTGAGTCTGAGCCCAAGATCATGAGGGTGTCTCATTCTCCCTATTGGAAGACCGGAGGTCCCTCTCCATTCTCAATAGCTTTTGCGAGGCCTTCAAGTCTGGCAAGAAGAGCTTCTTCCGCTGATGATACAACCACCCCTGTGGGAGTGGTTTTTGGCTTTCTTGATGTGTATGGAAGATGTTGTATTCCTAGGATCAATTCGACTACTTTTGTGAACTGATAGGTGATAGGACGGATGGAGCAAAGGTGTTGATATGAAATTTTGTCTTCAGTCCTGGGAGGTGAGAAGTAACCAACTACAGAGTCATGTGTAGGTGAGAAGGAGTACCTTAAACAAATGATTGATGAGTGGGTGTGAGAGAACATCCAGCCATAAACAATTGGCGGCCTTCCTTCTAGCGCCAAAAATGTTGACAGTGTTGGACCTGCCAACATTCAGGGGATCTCCCCGGTATGAAGTCCCAACTAGACCTCACATAGTTTGGTGTAGGATTCCCATCTGGTATGATTGCCTAGTTTCCATTATCTTAAATGTTTGCCTTAACTCTTTCTTGTAAACATGAGAGAGTGGTGTGCTTTGTCTTTGAACAGCGAGGTTCGCGTTCCTGGTGAGTGCTAGTGAAGGGATGAAATCCCAAATTTGTCAGAGACACACAACACAACAAGACATGCACAGCTTCCGAAGGAGAAATCCACATGGATGTGGCAGTCACAACACACAATGGAAGATAGCACATACAACACCTAACAGGACAATCTACGCGAATGCGACTATCGTTATAACAAGTTTATGTGAAAGGTTTTGTCTAATGTCCGGGGAGTTAACCAACATGAGAAGGAAATCGTTAACAACTTATACAATACATTTTCATAAATATATGTATTAGAACATTTGAATGAGTTCAATTGTTTAACATAGGTTAAAGCAACATGTATTACAATTGTTCAAGATTAATATTACAAACAATTACAACACGTGTGAAAACGTGTTGGCATGTTATCAAGCTTTTGAATTAAGTAAAAGTTTCAAGACACATTGATACATCATACATCACTAACCTTGCAGGTGGGGCATTGGAGCAACTACTCGCTTCTCAAAGAAAATATTACAGAATCTCAAGGCTATGTGGGACGAGCCAAGGTGAAAATTCCTTTGTATGTACAAATGAGGGGGTATTTATAGCGAAGGGGGAAACTCACCCTTCTGATCGTTCAACTTCCCTCATGACTATTTGACTTTCATGACTTTTCATATTACATGACTCTCTAGATTACAAGTGGGTCTCTTGGACTTCCACGTTACATTACATTGATTAACAACATTATGGCCCACAATAGTGATGTGGCCAATGTTGTCACTCACTGCTATTCAATCACCAGTTGCTTCAAAAAGTCAAATAGTAGTGATGTTTGAGGCTGATACTTGAGTCTCAGAAGCTATCAAAGCTTGATCATACCCCCCATGCATGGCCTTATGCTTGGAAAAAGCTTTCCAATGGTATAAACAAGTTCAGAAAAGGGTTCTAGATCAAAATATACACTCAATTGAAGAATCCCTTTGGAAAGCCCTGAAAGCATGAAAATGGTAAAAAAATTGCTAAGTGTTCGGGAGATAAATTGCAATAGGGATAGTGCAGGCATATCGGCATATCATCCATTAGAAAAATCAAGAGGCACATACTTAAGTTTTATCGGCGGATGTTAGGGCCGATTGCAATTTACGATATTTCCTCCGGACGCGATAAAAGATCACAGTTTGGTTAATAAGAGCCCTGCATCCGGATTATTGGCAATATCGCAATCCCGCATATCGACATTCCCTAGGGCTTAGACTTAAGATTTATCGAAATTTCAAAATACCGATTGTGATTTGTGATCCCACAAATCACAATCAGTGATCAGCGAAGTTAGTAGAGTTCAAAGGCCACAGCGGGGGCCGATATTGCAATATAGACCAAAATTGTCAAGAGGGACGATTTTCAAAATACAAAGGAAAGCATGGAAAAATAAGGCCTCAGTCAACCTTTTATCTCTCCTCAAGGGGGCCATGCGACAACTTCTCATTGGTCTGCGAAATTGATGTGGCAAGTGACGTCAGTAGCGACGTGGTAGGTACGGAGAATGACATGGCAGGGGACATGTGTCACTCATTTTTGACATTTTTAGGGGTCCTATGGGCCTGTTTCGGGGTGCCATGTGGCATCACTCACAACGTGAAACATGGTTGTGATGATGTAATGATTACATTGGAAATGATGTCACCAAGATATCAACAATCGGCGATCACAATGTGCTAAAGGTTAAAAGAGGCAGAACAACAGAGAAGGGATGATTGCAATATGCGGGATTTCTCCCAGATGCAATAAATTTTAAGTTGCAATCTATAAATATTTTGGGTCCAAGAAATCACAGATAAGGGTTTCATTACAATATTACGAAAACTCCTTCCCCACACATTATGCAGATCCTTAAGCACTTTAAATATGGGCTCTTGGTCTCTGCCTATGATCATATGTAGAAATTCACAAAGGTGTTATCAAAAGGGCCCTAAGACTTATTTAAAAAGAAAAACCTGCACATTCACTGATTTCAATGGTTTAAAACCCACTAACTAGTGATGTAACATTCCACAGTGAGCTCTTCACAGATCAAGGGGGCAGCCACTGGGAATTAATGAAGTATGGGGGACTGCCATGCCTTATCAGTCAACGTCGAACTAATTTTCACTGTTGAAATGACTCAACGTCCATCAAACCGCCTTCAACCGTCGAAGGAAGCTTAGAACAACAAGAATGGGGCTTAACAAGCAGCTTCCACTGAAACATCAGCAAGACACCTCCTCCTTCATTTTTGTATCCTCTTCGTCTTTGTATTAATGATTGAATTTTTTAAAAATAGGATTTAGCCCTGTTGTAATCACTTTTCGAGGGGGGAAGCTTGACAAAGTCATAACAACTCGTCTTGTGTGACAGTTGAGGGCTCAGACTTGGATTTTTCTTGTAAACATTAATGAAAACCTCCCATTTCCCTCTTATAAAAGGGCCAAAACAATATTGTAAAGGGAGGTTAGTCTTTTAGGGGTTGGGAATTCTACTTGCAGAGATTATAAGACCAGCGAGGGTTGATTTCTGTGGGTCAATTTAACTCAATCTACTTGTAATGAGAGCTTTACTCACTTGAGGACTTAATAAAGGACTGGTTATTGGACCTTTGAAGTATATGGCATTTTCATCTATTGATTTCGAACATGTGAATGTACAATAACTCCTGCATTTGTGATTCCAATTCAATATGTTTCATTTCTTAAAAATATAAAGGAAGATATGTTTACTTCTGGCTCATTTGTGGATTTACCTTCACTATGAGATTGCCAACAATACCTGCATAATTACATATTTTTTTATTTTTCCTACTAGCAGTATAGCCCATGTTTTCCATATTTTCTCCTATTAAGTAACAGTTTACAACACCTATAATTATTCAAATTTAACCTTGACTATTTAGCAGAGTCTAGTACCCATCACATGTAGCTTGAAGTCTTTAAACTCCCTTTGTTGCTCCCATCCCACCTTATTATTCTTTCACATTTCTGCTAGAAATTAGTAACTGAAGATTTTGTTTTCACAGTCTTCTCCCGCTAATTTGTTTCTCTCATACCTTTCTCCATCGCCACAACAATTTCAATTCAAACTATTCCATTTCCATGTGTAGGCTAGTAGAAGAAGAAGCCATTCCTCTTTGAGTTTGTCTCATACACCCCCTACACTTAAATCCTTAAGTTAGCCTGAAATTCCCTCA
>APFE030465709.1:53424-67480 GCA_000404065.3 Pinus taeda
CCCCCCCCTCTTATGGCCTAGTGCTTAGAAAGAGCTTTCCAATGGTACAAAGAAGTTCAAAAAAGGGTTCCTGGATCAAAAAGATACACGCAATTGAAGAATCCCTTTGGAAAGCCCTGAAAGCATGAAAATGGTAAAATATGGCTAAGTGTTGGAGAGAGAAATCACAATCAGGATAGTGGAGGCATATTGGCATATCGGCCATCGGTGAAATCAAGAGGCACACACTTAAGGTTCATCGGCATATGCTAGGGCCGATTGCAATTTGCGAGATTTTCCCCGAACCTGATAAAAGATCACGGTTTGGTTAATAAGGGCCCCGCGTCTGGATTATCAGAAATATCACAATCCCGCATATCAGTGTTCCCTAGGGCTCAGACTTAAGATTTATTGGTGGTTCAGAAGACCGATTTCAATTTACAATCTTGAATATTTCAATCGGCGATCAGCGACATTATAAGAGTTCAAAGACCACAGCAAGGGTCGATATTGCGATATAGACCAAAATCATCAGGAGGGCCGATTTTCAAAATACAAAGGAAAGCATGGAAAAACAAGGCCTTGGATGGCCTTTTCTCTCTCCTCAAGGGGGCCATGCAGCAACTTCTCATTGGTCCATGGAACTGATGTTGCAGGTGATGTCAACGATGACGTGGCAAGTAAGGAGAATTGCATGGCAGGGGACACATGTCACTCGTTTTTTATATTTTCAAGGGTCCTATGGGCCTATTTCTGAGTGTCACGTGGCACCACTCATAGGGTGACACATGGTAGTGATGACGTCAACAATGTTGTCACTAAGATATCAGGAATCGATGATCGCAATGTGCTAAAGGTTAAAAGACGCAGAACAACAGAGAAGCATCGATTGTGATATGTGGGGTTTCTCCCAAATGCGATAAATTATAAGCTACAATCTATAAATATTTTGGGTCTGGGAAATCTGCCGATAAGGGTTTCATTGTGATATAAGGAAAAATACTTCCCCTCACATAATGGAGATCCTTAAGTGCTTTACAGATGGGATCTTGGTCTCCACCTATGGTCATATGCAGAAATTCACAAAGGGGTTATCAAAGGGGGCCTAAGAATTATTTAAAAAGAAAAACCTGTATGTTCATTGATTTCAATGGTTTAAAACCTGCTGACCTGCAATGTAACATTCCATAGTGAACTCTTCACAGATCGAGGGGGCAACCAATGGGAATTAATGAAGTATGGGAGCCTGCCATGCCTTATCAATGAGCGCTGAATTGATTTTCACTGTTGAAATGACTCAACGTCCACGAAACCACCTTAACAGAAGGAATCTCATAACAGCAAAAACGTGGCTTAACAAGTGGCTTCCACTGAAACATTAGCAAGACACCACCTCCTTCATTTTTTTTTATCCACTTCCTCTTTGTATTAATGATTGAATTTTTTGAAAAGGGGATTTAGCGTTGTTGTAATCACTTTTCAGGGGGCAAATCTTGACAGAGCCACAACAGCTCGTCCTGCATGACAATTGAGGGCTCAGACTTGGATTTTTCTTCTAAACATTAATGAAAACCTCCCCTTCCCCTCTTATAAAAGGGCCAAAAAAATATTGTAAAGGGAGGTTGTTTTTTTAGGGGTTAAGATTTCTAGTTGCAGAGATTATCAGACCCGTGAGGATTGATCTCTGTGAGTCGATTTAACTCAATCTGCTTGTAATGAGGGCTTCACTCACTTGAAGACTTAATAAAGGAATGGTTATTGGACCTTTGAAGTATATGGAATTTTCCTCTATTGATTCCGAACATGTGAATGTGCAGTAAGTCCTCCCTTTGTTATTCCAATTCTATATGTTTCATTTATTAAAAATATAAAGGAAGATATGTTTACTTCTAGCTCATTTGTGGATTACCTTCGCTATGAGATTTCCAATAGTACCTGCATAATTATAGATTCGTTTAATTTTCCTACTAGCAGTACAACACCCGTTTTCCATACTTTCTCTTGTTAAGTAACAGTTTACAACGACTATAATTACTCAGATTTACCCTTGACTATTTAGCAGAGTCTGGTACCTATCATGTGCAGCTTGAAGTACTTAAACAACTCCCTATGTTTCTCCCATTCCACCTTATTCTTCTTTCACATTTCTGCTAGAAATTAATGACTGAAGATTCTGTTTTCACATCCTTCTTTATTTGATTTCCTCCTTCTCATACCTTTCTCCATCGCCAAAAAAAATTCAGTTCAAACTATTCCATTTCCATGTGTAGGCTAGCAATAGAAGAAGTCATTCCTCTTTGAGTTTGTCTCATACACCCCCTGCACTTAAATCCTTAAGTTAGCCTGAAATTCCCTCATTAAAGTCACATAGAATTGGAACTAAACCCTTTGACCACCATCTCAATTTCGTGACAATGGGAGTGTTTCACACCCCTTTCAAACCATCTCCCAAGCACTCCTCTACCTAATATGTCCTAGGCACTGGTATAAAATCAACCCTAGGTTGTCTCTAGGAGGTTAATCTTTGCCTTGTGATGCAAGGTGCAAGATTTAGCCACAACATCTTCTGGCACCGTTGTCGGGGAATGGATTAGAATATTTTTCCCTGGGTACAACAAAACATTTCATTTCCTCATGATAGGTGAGCATAGGAAGTGTGGGATGAAGATCTCTCACCTTGGCGACTACATTGGAAAATCTATGGTAGATATCCTAGCAACTACATTGTCCAGATCTTTGTTATGATCATCCTAGCCTTTCAAACAACCTCATACTCACTTATACTACAGCATTCAAGATGGCCATTTCTACATTCTTGGCCAACCATTTTACACCACTAGATTTCTCTACTATTCCTAGTCTTCCTCATCATATCCCTCCATTTCATGAGTGGAACACCTATTTACCCAAATTCAATGAGAACTCTAAGAAAAGATATGATCAGTACCTCAAAGAATTTCATAATTGTAGGGAAGAACAAGATATCTTTCTTGAATATGTCAAAATGAAGCTATTTCAATTGTCTTTAGAGGGAGAGGCTAGGATCTGGTTTAAAACACTACCTCATGGCAGCATACCATTCAGCATTCTATAACTACTATAAGAGATTTTACCCATAGAATTCATTGTTTGAGGATTGTTGCATACTTTGTAATGAAGAAATTAGTTATGAGGTAGATGAATATGTTGAAGATGTTTGTTGAGCTTCTCTCCAAGAAATCATTCTTTCTCATCAAGAAACTGTACCTTATGAGCAAGAAGAAGGAGGAAACACCTTTGATCTACAAACCAAATCTCAAAGCACTTATTCTTTTTATTTTAATGTTTTTCCCTTCTTATGATCAATATTTTTCTGATGAAAACACAAGTGAGGAAGAGCTTCCATACTTTCAGCTATGGGAAGTTGAACAAGTCAAAGAGGCTCTCGTTTATAATGCAAATATTTCACAGGAAGAGCAGGATCAAGAATCTCGTCCTATCTATGATTCATATGACTCAGAGGAGGAGGAAATGGTCATGGAGATGCAAAAGGAACTAATTACCAGTTAGTGGAAGGAAATCTCCCAGCAACAAGCTTTCCTTGAAGAGAACAAAGAAGAGTTGTTGCAAAATTGTTCAATAGGCCCTCCAATTTATGATTCTTACTATTTTGAAGATGAAGAGCTTGTTGCATATTTTCATAACAGATGTTCCATTAAAGAAGGGGCATAAAACGAGCAATAGGCAGTCTTTCTTGCAAAGGCTAAATATGAAGAGTCTGTTGTAGATTTCCAAGACAACTATCCCATTGAAAAAGGTGCAATAAATGAGCAGCAGTCAGTTTTTTTTGGAAACACTCAAGTTGAGGAGCTGAAGGGTGTTTGTAGCTGCCCTGACCAAGAGGATATTGGTCAGAAAGCTACAGGTGAGATCAAAGATGTTGAAAACATTCCTAGTCTATCCCATGACCCTGTGGCTAAGTACATGAACCTATTCTTTAGCCAACAACAAAGGTCACTTCACCAACATGTGGCAGCTCCCTTACTTGTTGATCCTTTATGGTGCATGCTGATTTTGGTTGTGTTTTTTCAGCAATATGAAGGCTTATGGTCCAGTGCTCTAATGTTGGCTTGGTTCTATTGGATAATGGAACATACTTAGTTTAATTTAGCATTGGATAGAAGTAGGACTATACATAAATAAGTTCACCGACTAGGCATTTAATTTCAGTTGTTAGTTTTATTTTCTACATGTATATAGATAAAGAAAGGTCCTATGGAGATTTTTCTGATTTTTGAAGTGCACGTACTACTAACTCCATGCCCAATGGTGAAGTAGGTTGGTATGCAGGTTCTCAGCACCTTTCCAGCAAGGCACTGTCCCCAAAAGGAGCCAATGTTGTCACTCACTGTTATTCAGTCACCATTTGCCTCAAAAATTTAAATAGCAGTGATGTTTGAGGCTGATTACTGAGTCTCAAAAGTTTTCAAAGCTTGATCAGACCCTCCCCCCCCATGGCCTAGTGCTCGGAAAGAGATTTCCAATGGTATAAAGAATTTCAAAAAAGGGTTCCTAGATTGAAAGATACACTGAATTGAAGAATCCCTTTGGAAAGCCCTGAAAGCATGAAAATGGTAAAATATGGCTAAGTGTTGGAGAGAGAAATCACAATTGGCATAGCGGAGGCATATCGGCTTATCAGCCATCGACAAAATCAAGAGGCACACACTTAAGGTTTATCGGCGGATGCTATGGTCGATTGCGATTTGCGAGATTTCCCCTGGACGTGATTAAAGATCATAGTTTGGTTAATAAGGGCCCCACATCCGGATTATCAGCGATATCCCAATCCCGCATATCGGCGTTCCCTAGGGATCAAACTTAAGATTTATCGGCGGTTGAGAAGGCCGATTTCAATTTGTGATCCCGAATATCGAAATCGGTGATCAGCAAAGTTATAAGAGTTCAAAAACCGCAGGGGGGTCAATATTGCTATATAGACCAAAATCATTGGGAGGGCCGATTTTCAAAATACAAAGGACAGCATGGAAAAACAAGGCCTTGACCAGCCTTTTGTCTCTCCTCAAGGGGGCCACGTGGCGGCTTCTCATTGGTTCGTGGAACTAATGTGGCAAGTGACGTCAGTGATGACATGGCTAGTAAGGAGAATGATGTGGCAATGGACATGTGTCACTTGTTTTTGACATTTTCAGGGGTCTTATGGGCTTGTTTCTAAGTGCCACATGGCACCACTCAAAGGGTGACATGTGGTAGTGATGACATCAGCAATGACATCCCCAAGATATCGGCAATTGGCGATTGCAATGTGCTAAAGGTTAAAAGAGGTAGAACAATAGAGAAGCATCGATTGTGATATGTGGGGTTTCTCCCAAATGCGATAAATTATAATCTGCAATCTATAAATATTTTGGATCTGGGAAATCCACCGATAAGGATTTCATTACGATATAAGAAAAAATCCTTCCCCTCACGTTATGGAGATCCTTAAGCGCTTTACAGATGGGCTCTTGGTCTCCACCTATGGTCATATGCAGAAATTCACAAAAGGGTTATCAAAGGGGGCCTAAGACTTATTTAAAAAGAAAAACCTGTATGTTCACTAATTTCAATGGTTTAAAATCCACTGACCCATGATGTAACATTCCATAGTGAGCTCTTCACGGATCGAGGGGGCAACCACTGGTAATTAATGAAGTATGGGGGCCTGTCATGCCTTATCAGTCAACATCGAATTGATTTTCACTATTGAAATGACTCAACGTCCATCAAACCACCTTAAACCGCCGAAGGAAGCTTAGAATAGCAAGAACGTGGCTTAACAAGTGGCTTCCATTGAAACATCAGCAAGACACCACCTCCTTCATTTTTTTTTATCCTCTTCCTCTTTATATTAATGATTGAATTTTTCAAAAAGGGGATTTAGCCTTGTTATAATCACTTTTCAGTGGGAAAATCTTGACAGGGCCGCAACAGCTCATTCTGCATGACAGTTGAGGGCTCAGACTTGGATTTTTCTTGTAAACATTAATGAAAACCTCCCCTTCCCCTTTTATAAAAGGGCCAAAAATCTCAGACTTGGATTTTTCTTGTAAACATTAATGAAAACCTCCCCTTCCCCTTTTATAAAAGGGCCAAAACAATATTGTAAAGGGAGGTTGGTTTTTTAGGGGTTGGGAGTTCTGCTTACAGAGATTATCAGACCCATGAGGGCTGATCTATGTGAGTCGATTTAACTCAATCTGCTTGTAATGAGGACTTTACTCACTTGAGGACTTAATAAAGGATTGGTTATTGGACCTTTGAAGTATATGGCATTTTCCTCTATTGGTTTTGAACATGTGAATGTATAGTAAGTCATTCCTTTGTGATTCCAATTCAATATGTTTCATTTCTTAAAAATATAAAGGAAGATATGTTTATTTCTGGCTCATTTGTGGATTTACCTTCGCTGTGAGATTTCCAATAGTACCTGCATAATTACATATTTGTTTAAGTTGCCTACTAGCAGTACAACACCTATTCTCCATATTTTCTCTTGTTAAGTAACAGTTTACAACACCTATAATTATTCAAATTTAACCTTGACTATTTAGCAAGTCTGGTACCCATCGCATGCAGCTTGAATTCTTTAAGCAACTCCCTTTGTTGCTCCCATTCCACCTTATTCTTATTTCATATTTTTGCTAGAAATTAGTAACTGGAGATTCTGTTTTCACAGCCTTCTCCATTTGATTTCCTCCTTCTCATACCTTTATCCATCGCCACAACAATTTCAATTCAAATTGTTCCATTTCCATGTATATGCCAACAAAAAAAGAAGTCATCCCTCTCTGAGTTTGTCTCATACACCCCTTGCACTTAAATCCTTAAGTTAGTCTGAAATTCCCTCATTAAAGGCACATAGAGATGGAACTAAACCCTTTGACCACCATCTTAATTTTGTGACAATTGGAGTGTTGCACACCCCTTTCGAACCATCTCACAAGCACTCCTCTACCCAAGATGTCCTAGGCACTGGTCTAAAATCAACCCGAGGATGTCTCTAGGAGGTTAATCTTTTCCTTGTGCTGCAAGGTGCAAGATTTAGCCACAACAGCCGACATGACTCATGACACAACTCAACATGACAGTTTTGGTATGTTCATGTTGTTGTTGGTGTGCATGTCAAGCTATATTGTTGTTGAGTGATGGATGTTCTCTTGGTGTATCACACCTTCACCTCCACATGGGAAGGTGTGCGGAGTCGTCGATGGTCATTGGGTTCACTTGATGTTGTATGTGCACATTTCTCCTCGCTTGTACTTTGGCATGCTTGACATGTCCATACATTAGCGAAAATATCTCCTCGCATGTTCGTTCGATCGTCCGTCTGCGAACACATCTCCTCACATGCATCGTTTGTTCATCCATTCGTTTGTTTGCCAACACATCTCCTTGCATGCATCATTCGTTCATCTGTTCGCGAACACATCCTTTTGCATGTACTATCCTTATTCATCCCATCTGTCTTCGCATCATGTTTATTCATGTACATGTATCTGCAGTCACTCATGACAAGACGACATCAAATACATAAACCTCCTATTCTACCATGATGCATGGTCATTCTCTTTCGGATGCAGGTGACCAAGAGAGAGGAAAAGGTTGTGAAACTATGAGAGGCAAGTTTCAGATGCAAGCTCCAAGCACTGCTGGTGAAAATTGCGCAGAGGTCACTAGGGAACTGAGATGGATAATCTGGATCAGAAGTGACTGTCTGTGGGATCTGGTTCGGCTAGAGGGCAGATCTACACAATTTCTGGAGGGAATAATTTTGGGCTACAAAGGGCCTTAGCAACAAAAACTACGCAATTCCTGGCGGGATCTGGCAGTGGGTTGCGGGGTTACTGGAGACAAAAACTACACAATTGCTAGGAGGCTGACCTACTGAACACCTTTACGCAGTTTCTGGGCTGAGCGATATGTTGGGCTACTAATGAGCTTGCTCAGAAATCTGCGCAGTTTTTTGGGTGAGCAGTCGATCAGCTGAGTAGGTGACTGGATGGAAAAAATGCGTGATTCTTGAGGGAAGACAGGGATGGACACTTAGTGTCTTTCTGGCATTTCTGCGCAGTTTCCTCAGTCAGTGGAGCGGGCAAGGTCTGTATATTTTGCACAATTTTTTAGGGGAGTGAGTCCCCATGTCATTGCTCGGTCAAACTCTCTGGTTGACCAGTAGGAGGGTTAGTTGATCAGGTTGTGGGCAGCACAGATTGAAATGGCTTGTTGGGAACTTTTGCGTTGTTCTAGGTGACAGTCGGTCGAGTCGATTGCAAGGTGGAGGTCCAGCTGTTAGAGGGTGGTCTTATCGTCAAAACTTCAGCAATAATGATTGTGTGTGAGTGAGTGAATTTGTGCATAGGTGACCTTGCAAACATACATTCACATGACTCGACGACAAGACACCTCAAACCATTGAGACAACATATGTTCAACATGACTAACCGACGGTGCGAGCAACAAGCGCGACGCTTGTGATGGATCATTGAACGACCGCGACAACGCTTGCGCGACAGTGCATACAACTTCGTGTGTGAGTCCGACATATGTTTACATAGCGAACACAACACGTACACACGAAGCGAAGGCCTTGTGCACGACCAGAACATGGTTGTAAGCGTGACATTGTGACCAACATGCCACAATATTTCTGTTGAATGGTCAAGCAAAGAGGGTGAAAAAACTCAACACGCACCCACGAGGTGAGCCCAAGTGATTACAAACATCAAGTAAAAACTCAAGGGAGGATCCGAAATTGGATGCAGACCAAAGTCTTGGAGGGTATTGAAGCTGCTACGGCAAACTTCAAATCATAAGTATAATGAGAATATCTTGAACCTACGACTTCAGATCACAATAATAGTGAGAAGATCTCCAACCTCTAACTTCATATCATAAATGTAATGAGCATATCTATAGATCTCTGACCACTTCACATAGGAGAGAAAATGAGTAAGGTATGTATGTTTTAATTTCATACCAAGGAGAGTGAATTAACCACTCTATATAGTCATGATGTGATTCAAATGAGAGAGTTTCAAGGCAAGCCAACTAGTCATCATGTGATCTAAATGAGAGAGTTTCAAGGAAATTCAACTAGCCATCATGTGATCTTCTAAGCAAGTCAAATTGACCATCTAGAAGAGCCATCCTAGCACTTGTGAAGCCACTTGAGAATAATAATTTCCTTCTTTTCAAAAATACATTTTTTACCAAATCAAAAGCATGAAGATCATGTTAGAAACAATAATAATTTTGTTGTTCTCAAGTACAATGAAAAAAAATAATTTTATGCAGACCAACCATAGCTACAATTTCAACACAATGCATTCTCAAGGAAAGATGAAGACACAAAGGGTTTACCTGCGTTATTTCCATTCCATAACCTAATTGTGTGAAAGAAGTAGGGATATAATGAAAGCAAGATGAGAATGTATGTAAGGTCATTGAACAATTATAGGAGGAAACTCAATGCAGTAGAAAATTTCTTGTGGAAAAATGATTTATTATGGTATCAAGATCACTTATACTTATGTAAGAATCCTTGACTCAAACATAAATTCGTTTTGGAATTACACATTTCTCCTATAGGAGGAGATTCAAGGTTCTTGAACACATACCATAGGATCAAGAAAAAAAAATGGGAATATTTTAAGGAAGATGTGAAATTTGTTTTGGTTGGATGTGTGGTATGCCAACAAATAAAGGGAGAGACAATCAAGACTTAGGGCTCATTCAGCCATTATCCATACCAAGCCAAAGTTGAGAGAAGATTTCAATGGGTTTTAATTCAAGTTTACCAAAATCAAAAGGAAAGAGTTTCAGTATGTTAGTGGTAGATCAAGTGACAAAGTATGTCCATTTTTTATCTCTTTATAATCCTTTTAAATAAAGTATAGTGACAAAATAATTCATGGAAATAGTCCAAAAGCTACATGAAATATCGAAGATTATTGTAAGTGACAAAAATCCATTTTTCACTAGAATGTTTTGGATTGAATTATTTTTTGTTTGGGTACTTAATTGGCTCATATCTCATCTTACCATCCTCAATCTAATGGGAAAAATGAGATTTTGAATAAATTTTTAGAAGGATATTTGTGTTTCTTCTCATCTGATAAACAAACAGAATGGGTCAAATGGATTCGCTCAGCAAAATGGTGGAAAACAAATCCTTCCATACTTCATCAAAAATGTCACCATTTATGGCACTTTATGGATATCACCCTTCATCCATCACATCGCCCTTGAAACGGACTATAAAGGCTCAAGCAGTAGAGGACTAGATACAACACCAAAAGAGGTTCTCAAACTATTGAAGGACAACTTGGTTATAGCACAAATAGGATGAAACAACAAGCATATCAACTTCGGAACGAAATTGAATTTGAAGTCGAGGGATTGGGTATTTGGTAGACTACAACCATATAAACAGATGTAGCTCAACCAACAAAAAAAGGATGACAAATTAGCACTAGGTATTATGGCCCATATAATGTGTTGTAGAGGCTTGGAAGTATGGCTTACAAATTGGAGTTTCCTCCATCTTCACATGTACATCTAGTCTTACATGTTTCTTGCTTGAATAATGTAACTATTGACAGGATCACAATCCAAACTAATTTACTAGATATTTATAAAGAAGGGAAAATCATGCTAGTACCAAAAGCAATCATGGAAGCAAGGATTAAGTATCGGAGAAATCAAGTAATTACTAAGTACCTAATCAAATGGAAGAACCTACTAGGGGGAGAGGTGACATGGGAAGATGAGTTCTTCATGTAGAAACACTCTCATATAGTCAAGCGTTGAGGACACATGTTTGAAGGGGAGAGGCATGTTAAGCCCTATGCAGGCTACATTTTAACCCTATAACCCCTCATTAAGCTTTAGATATTGAGGAATTACATTTCTATTGTTATATTGTTATATTGTTATGTAGGTTAGGGTTTTGAACGGTCTAATTTTATTCTAATTATACCCCTTGTCTCTTATATATACACTAAGGAGAACTAGTCTTAGGATCATCGTATATTTTCTTATACATTGCATTCATTGTAGAAGCAGGTTTCCCCCTCGAAGTGGACTATAATTATTTACTTCTTATCATTTTAAGTTACATGGTTCATAATAGATAAAGCTATGCCCACTAAAGAAAGACATAAAAAGTAACCAAGGAGTCACATGGCATATGGAGGTTGCTATAGTCTAGATAAGTTGTATAATTATTCCTTAGTTTGATGAGGGAAAACCATTCTCTAAATTTCCCTGTAAGCTCCCTTTTATAAAAAAAGTGACATTAAAAGTGATTCAATTTCATAACATACAATAGATGTACTTTTAAATAAAGTTATTTTAAAATTTATGTTGCACTCAATTTTTCATAACTTAGCTTACAAAGAAACAGACTTGAACCCAATATCTTTATTTCAATAAAGTAACTTTAAACTAAGTTTGTTGTTGCAAAATGTTTTTTTTTTGTTTCTTTAACTCTTGGCCACCGCAAAATGTGTGCTAACCCAAAACCCTTAAGTTTTCCAACAAAAAATTCAAACGCCACCTTACAAAATAAACAATATTTAAAAAAAAAATGAAACTTTATATGCTTAAGGTTATCTTTTACTTAGCCTACTTAGAAAATGCAACTTCCCCCCTATTTCTAATTTGCCAAAATTCCACAAAGTTCAAGACAAAGAGCACGCATAGGCCCAAAAACTTTCCTCTTTGTTAATGATTTTCCATAATTGTACAAGGCATAAGGAAAAAAGCATATGTAGATTGGAAAGGAGACAAATTTGAAATATAAATAGAAAAATGAAATGATACACTAAACAATACATAAAAGAGTTTTAAAAGACTAATGAAAATGAAATCATATCCCTCTCACTCTTTATATAAATTAATCATATCTTGAAAAATAAAAACCTTTTCAATTGAAACAAAAAGTGTTTCCAATGATAAATGATGCTCTATACATATTGGAGTAGTTCAATTAGCTCATAAACGCTTAGAAACCATTAAACTTAGAATTCCTTTGTTGCATGTAGTGACATAGGTTTAAATTTCAATCAACAATGGGAGTAGGTTTAAATTTCAATCAACAATAGGAGTGGGTTATCCTAGGAGCACTAACACCATGCTCAATAAATAGGGTATATTCACATAGGTTGAACACCTTAAGGAAACTACTAACAAAAACAAATCAAAGATAAGTATGCAAATGTGTACTTGCTTAAACCCACAAAGAGGGAAAAAAAGCACAACCCCAGCTAATGCAACCTCTTGAGGAAATATATTAATGAAAAAAGAAAACATATTCCATGAGAATATATCATAATTGATCATTAACAATGATCCTCCATGATATTTAAATAGAGATCATGGACCAATTGGGTGTTAAGACATGGATTAAGTGTTCTTAATATAGATGAGAAATTGAATTGTCTAATTAGTTTCCACCTAAACATAATCGTTATCATTGGATTAGGTCATTAAAAATGTAGAATAAAGAAGCATACTTTACCTAAACACACATTAGACCAAGTTGAATTTAACTAACTCTAAAGTCACCTAAACATCATAACATATTTTGGGCTGTCTTGACAAATGGAAAATAAGTTTTATTAGGTGAAAGGGTTGTGTAATATAGCTTGTGTAGGGGGCTAGGGTTCTCTTGTTGGGAGTTAACATTCCTAATGGAGAGTTTTGATTACCCTACAATCCTCACATCCATTCAAGCTTGGGGAAATATGGACAATGATGTGTGTAATGAATGTATCTCTTGTAAATAGCATACAAATGGTTCTTCTTACACTAAAATTTATTTCCCTACTTGGTTGGGTTACTATATGTAAGATTTTGATTATGACTATTGTTAATTTTGTTGTTGTGACTGGTATTATTAGTTCTATTTTAATGGTTTCTCCTCTAGCAAAGGTTTTTGTTATGGGGATTATTATTATTGTTATTTCCCTTATTTTTTTGTTTTTGCATAGGTAGTGTTGAGTCCCAAACTTGCATCTTTCCTACACCTTTTTCTAGCTTCTTTCCATTCATTTGAACCTCCTAAGTCATCAGTATCATTGCATATTAGTTATAAAAGAGAATTTAAAGTGGTTTCTTGACTATGTCTTTGCGTTGTTGTTTGAACTAGATTTTTGCTTATGAGCTGCAGAATCTTGTCACTTTCCGCAGCCAGCTCAACTTTCCGCAGTTGTTTTGTTAAATTCTATATTGCAGGTGTCTTCAGGCAAATCGAGCCACATGGGCAAGTTGAAAATGATGTGGACATGGACCGAGTCCTATTGGCTCAGTCGAATTCATCAAAAGAGGCCATGGTCAAAGGTAGTCAAGCGGTGGTCAACCTAAGAGTCCAACGGTGACAGAACTCCGTTTTTCACCATGTGAAGACTTGCGTGGCCGTTCCTAAATCTCAGGGGACATATCAACACCTGTGGACTGCTCCATAAGCCGAATCCAACAGCCACCCTCCAAAGATTTAATCTTCATGGCAGCCATAATGCTAGATTCTTGGACATGGTTGTTCACGTGTCTCTTATCACGACAGATTGTAGGAAAGTAGTTATGTCATCCTCTGTTATAAATAATGCATTCTCATACGCATAGTAGTTAGCTTTTGTAATGTAATTTTGACTGTTAACGAACCCACTGTGTCGTGACCTTATTTCTATGTTATGACCGCATTTTGAATACATGAGAAGACTCTATTTATAAGCTCAACTCGTGGTTGATAGATGACTGCCCGAGGTTGTACAGAGGGCCCCTGTACACACCGAGGTTTTGTTTATTGCTGTATAGTTTCATGCTTTATTTCTTTAAATTCCTTATGCCATAATCATTCACGTGTATATATTGTATTTCTTATGGTATTCACGTTTTATTTCTATCCATAATTTTACATGCTTTTATAATGTTGTTAACTAATCAGTGTCTTTGTTCTAGATTACAGTAGGCAGCCCGGGCATTTGCACATAGTTTTACAATGACTAATGACAATGACTAATGATTCGTCTTTCTT
>APFE030465711.1:0-16365 GCA_000404065.3 Pinus taeda
TTATCAGTGTAGATTCCCCCCACTATTATTATGGAAATCTTTTAATTGGAAACATTTCTTCTTACATTACAATGGCTTAGAAATACCACATTCCCAATATGATGTGTTGATATGCCATTTTATTAAATTAATTAATTTGAGATAATTTAGTTAATGCATTATACCTAACTTGGAAAGACATCTTATCATTGATATGTAAATATTACCATGAATATTCCGACATTTTCCCTAGGTTTCAGTATCTATGATCAACCTAATAATTAAATTATAAATGTGGAAGATCTATTCTTACTATCAACATAATTATAGAAATATCTATTTTGGAATTTTTTTCCAATTTAAGTTAGAAGAAAATATTAACATTAAATTAAGAGGGAAGCCATATAAATTAAGTTAATCAAACTACAAATAAAATTCAATCCATGATAATCATAAAAATGGGTAACCCATTATTCCAATCAAATTTAATATATTAAAAAAAACAAAAATTAACTAAATAATAACTTTATTACAAATTATATTGTGGTTATTTATAATAAAAATTGCATGCATATTTCAACAACAACAAAAAACCTTAGTGGAAAATTTTAGTAGAGAAATATGTCAATATTACTATGAATATTCCAACATATTCCATGGGGTTTAGATATATTCTATCAACCTAATAATTAAGTTATAACTATGGTGATGAGCATAATTATAGGCATATAACATGTGGTTGACCGACTTATGTACTAATTGTTGGACTGCAAAAGGTGGATCATTAATTCTTATTGGAATGTTTATATTATGTTTTCCTATTTCATAGTTATAACATTCCAAACAAATCTCCATGTCATGTTGTTCTCTCTATTGAATGTTGTTACTAGGCAACTTAATATGTCATCAAACCTAGAATACTTGGATGAAACTTCGTCACTATCAATCTGCTTGGACCGTTTTCTATCTTGAACATCATTTTCTTCTATACTTCTTATCCTAGTAACATGGGTTAAATCACAAGTCAAATCGATGTTCAATTTTTATTTTTTCCTGTTTAGTTCAATCAAATATCCTTGGTCGTATGCCTATGATAAGCGCCTTTCTACGTTGAGCTTGTCTGGAATCCATTTTTTATGTTGTTGTTTTTTTCTAAACTACCATCATTTTCTATAGTTTTGTTTCAATGAATACATATTCTCCATGTCCATGCAAGTGCAAGAAATCAAACCTAATACATTATTCTAGAAATTGTTCTAATTTTCGATGCTTCTTTTCTTTTCTACCCTTTATACAATAACCTCAAAAACTTTTCATGCAATTGAGTTTAGATTCTATTGTTGTTGTGTGTCTTCTAGTTGAATACCTGGAAATATTCCATTTAGATTTATTGTATATATTTATGTCCCTGTTGGTTTCCAACTCTGTGAGTTTTTGCTTGCAATATTCTTATGAGATTATGTCAAAAGTTCTAAGAGGTCAAATTTAAATGGTTGTGTATAATTATGCTTCGCTTCCTTCTTCTTGTTCAGCATCTCGTATGAGTAAAAGTATATCTCTTTGTTCTTCTCAAGCTTATGGTGGAATTGGGAATATTATATTAGATTATTAACTGATCCTATATATATTTTGTCAATTGTAGACTGATACAAAATCTCTTGTGGGTCTACATCTAAAGAGCTGACATACCAAACTTCAATTATTTGTATGGACAATTGAACATGCGATGAGGGAGGATTCGTTTTTCTTATGTGTTGAGGTACTCTCCATCTTTTGGAAGACTTTTAAATATTTCTGGAGAAATAACTAGTGGAGTTTGTTTCATGTCTACCATAATTAGTAAAGAGGGGAACCAAATGGACTTATTAGAATTTTCGCATTCATAAATGTTCATGTTCAGCATGTCACCAACGTGTTTTTCCTAGTTGTATATTTTTCCCATCATGATCATTTGACCAATTTATTGTAGAATAGTGATTTTAATGTTAGAGACTCTCCTTATTCATGCAAAAGACTCTCTCATATTAGGAAAGATATAGAAATAAGAAAAAAAATGAAATATCAAAACTTGTTTTAATAATACATATATTTAACACAATAATATAAACATGAATAAATACGAATCGAATAAAGAATATTTATTATTCATACTCCATTGAATAGTGGAAATAGAGAAAAACCATATAGAAATACACAATTTAGAAATTTAGCAATTTTATAATTTTGAAATACATATAACTAAATATAGAAAAAACATATATATACACTTGATTAATATTAATTTATGGAAGGAATAATAGTTTAAATGAACTTCAGACACCAACATTAAGACCTTAAATCAACTACTAAATATACACCATCATTGTATGATCTAATGAGTTAAATGTGAGTACTCATCAAGATCATTACCATATGTTGACTCACAAAAAGTGATTTTGGGTCAATATCATAATCAAAATCATTACCATATGTTGGCTCATGAAAAGTTATTTATGGGTCAATATCGGTAATCAAAATATCATCTCAATGATACACAATATCTATTATATTCCTTTCTTATGGGATTTAATTCGGAGTTACACTTCATTCAAATTGATCACTATGTTATGACACTTTAAGTGAATAAAAGATATTATTTTAATGGTAGAGTTAATGTGTTAGATATTAAAATTGATGTGTATTGTAAACTTTCAAGAATTACAACGTCATGATCATGAAGTGTACTAGGGATCATAGTTTCTAGAATTCATGGTAATAGTTGTTAGAGTTTGCATTATGGAAGGGTTTTTAATTATCTAAAAGTATGAGTAATCACAGTAAATTAGCGGTTATGGGTCATACTAGTGTTTTGACATTCATAATGGTTTTTGGTTAAGGGGCACATATTGTATAAGATATTTTGGTTAGAGTAGTCAAACATTACATTAAATAAGGGAAACAATTTTGTGGGGGTTAATATAAAGTGCAATATCTAGAAATATCTAATAATATATTCATTATAATTAGTGAATTTATAGATACATATATTAATATATATTTTTACAGATCAAAATATTATTGAGAAACCCAATGTGTGTTTCCTTATGATTTCCCTCATTGTTTTATGACTAATGGGTTGTACTTAAAAAAACCCTGAGTGATTCAGTAGATAAGATTTTTTTGATACTCCTAGAGTTTTGCAAGGCTCTTAGAAATACTGAAAAAAAAAGAAGAAGAGAAGAAGAAGAAGATAGTTTATCTTAAACTTTGAAATAATATTTATTTATTATTATCATTTAAATTTTCCACCTAAAATTACTTAGAAAAATATAAATTAATTAATTTTTAATTACTAGTGAAAAGGATTATTAATCCACACGACTTTAATGAAGATGATTGTTCATCTATATGATTTTATTTATTAGTTAAAAATGTTATTTTATTAGTGAAAAATTTTGTTAAGCCATATGAATTTTAAATTTTTTTTCTTATTTAACCACTTATCCTGAAATTTTATTTTGACAATTTTATTATTTAGCAAACAAAATTATGTATAATGACTTTCACCTCATTTTCGTAATTGTCAATTCATACTAATAGTGTGAGTAACTCAGATAAAGATTGACATTTCAGATTTAAGCATTAACTTTGTACACATTCTCTTGACTGCGAAGAAAGCAATTTAAACATTGAGTTTTTAAATTTCACCATTACTTTTTAAACTTTGAAATTTTGTGTTTTTTACAGCAAAAACAATTAAATAGCCAAAGTTTCTAACTTTGGAACTATCGATTTTTTACTTCAAAAGGAAATAAATATTATTTTAAAATTTAACTTTTAATTTTTCACTTTTCAATCAACTATTTCCTCTTTCTAACTTTGAAATTAGTTTTCATATCATATAGCTTTGCATCACTAGCCAAACGTACCTTTTCTTGAGGTCCTAGTTATGAGATTATCACATTCTCTTTTTCTTGTTGTTCCGTGTTCCTCCCCATATTGAAAATAAATTTTTTGTTCTCCCCATACTGAAAAAAGAGATAATTCTTATTGATTTTGATATCAACCAAGCCAAACAAGGGTTGAGGGATATAGCGAAATTGCCAATCTTTTACCTCAAAAGCAGTTTTTTAAATTTAACTTTTAATTTTTTACTTTACTTTTTGAAAATTTAAATACAAATTATTTTGGTTTGTATTCTCTTAATTTAACAGTGGTTTTTTTGACTGAATGTAATTTATATTCTATTTTTAATTTTAAATTTAACCTTTAATTTTTTATTTTCATGTTTTTAAATTTTAAAGGTAAATTACTTTGGTTTGTATTTGTTTTAATTCAACTCGTGGATTTTTTTAGGGTATGTGATTTATACTCTGTTGCTATCTTTTGCTTTTTCAGGCTGTACTTTCTAAATTTAGGTAACTTGTTGCTTTTATGGGCTGTCTTATTGAGTTCGAGCCGTTCCCTTCATAGCTTTTTATCACAATCGCAAATTTATACTCTATTTTTAAATTTAGGTTGTTATTTTTTTTCGGACTGTACTTTCTAAATTTACATAATTTTTTTTATTTTATGGTCTGTCTTCCCATGAGAAACATAATATGGGCTACATAGTGTGACTAACAATAGCTTGTCATGTTGACCTGTAGGTCTAGCAGATATTTCTCCTGCATGCTACATCATATTAGAGATGTTTATTCGAGATGGTTTATTGAGATAAGATCTTGTATTCATACAATAAATTTAGCAGGGAGTTATATGTTCCATTTCTTACTATATTTTATAAAAAAATCCATTTAAATCTTTTCTTCATTTTATTTAATTTTTAAAATTAATTAATTTATTTTAAAATTATTTAATTTTTATTTAATTAAATTTCCTAACCCATGTGAATGCCATCAAGCCATAAAGCTTGGAGTCAGTATCATCGTCAACGTTATGATATGGATTTCTCGAAGGTCGAAAGCTTATGGTATCATCGAGACCACCAAATTGTCAACGTTACAATATGGAAATGGAATTCTCACTTTCACTTAAGGCGGCGAAGGCGAGTCCACTCAAAAAACTTATCAGCGATTTCACAACTACGAGACAACCAATCGGAGTTCTACGCGGCAACCAATCATAGCTGTTTTCACACAATCGCAATCTCACACGGCCAATATGCGATGATTTCGAAACTAGTGTTTTCATTTCTAAAGCCAATTTTGTTGGCTTTGTATCTTTGTTGGGAAACTATGGATTTGTTTGCACATTTGAAGTCACGCCTCTGAAGATCGTGTGTTCGGTCTGTATCTTTGTCGAGAGAGAGTCATGTGTTTGATCCACGCTCAACGCCCTTGTCACTTCATAACTCTACCTCCAATCAAGCTTGAGGTAAGTAGCCATTTCTGTCAATTCAAATTAGCTTAACATTCCATGCCTCTTCCATGCCTCTTCTTCTTCGATCTTTGTTTATAATTTTTTTCTGCAACTATGGATGTCGTTTATTTTGTTTGCATATTTGAAGCCACCCCTCTTCTTCGAACCTTGCTTTAAAGTATGGCTTTTAAAAACATTTGACAACTATGGATAGCGTTTATCGACAATTTTCTTTGCACAATGTAATGTGTTGTTTACAAATATTTTGTAGAGCTATGGATATCGTTTATGGATATGTTGTTTATAAATTTTATGTATATGGATATCGTATTTATAAAAAATTTCCACAGCTATGGATATCTTTTTTGGATAATTTTGTTTGCACATTTAAAATGTTGAACAATGGTTTATAATTATTTTTCTACAACTATGGGAAATATTTATTGATACTTTTCACATATTTATACTTTTCGTGTTTCATTATACATTTGTTCACACATTGAAAATTCTTTACACTTCTTCATCAAGATTCGTCCTCAATTACTATATCGGTCCAATCCTCTTCAATGAACTTTGGTCTTATGGTTACCAAGATATCAATCATTGATACACGTAGCCCCAAATTATGACGCAAAAAAAATAGAAATTCTCGCAAACATTCACCTCTTTCTTGGTTTGTTAAATGATGGATTGGAAATGTTCCTTGGGTGGGTGATCAACTTTGATGTCTGATTTTTTTATCTATATTCTAATATGAAAATAGATTCAGCATAGATTCAGCTTCTTTTTATTGGAATTGGAATTTGGTATTCATATTATATATTTTTGAAATTTTGAATTCAAAAGTAAATTCAACATTTTAAATTTTATTTTTAAATATAAAAATTATTCTTAATACTTTTAATACTTTTAAATAGACATGTAGAAATATGAATATGTGGAAAATAGTTAAAGCTATTTTTTCTTTTTTTCCAAATAAAAGAGGAAAATGTTGTCCCTCTTAAACTATACTACACTTCGATTACTCGATGTGCACTTTTGTTGTTCACCACCCTTACAACTTTGATATTGAAAACCATAGGTGGCCACACATAATTTTAATCTCCTTTATCATAAATTTGTTAGTGAAATTCCGAAAATAGTATTTGACTTAAACTATAAAACTAAATTACATTTTAATAATTAAATTGTTGTGCTTATAATTACTTATTCATAGCGTAGTTTTTTATACATACTATTTGTTATATTATCATGTATATATTGATATATGAATTTTCTCAATAAGTATTATAAATAAAAAGATTGAAATGATATGCAATTTTATTTTATTTAAGCCTTGTGAGGACAAAGAGGAGGAGGAGGAGGAGGAGGTGCAGGAGCAAGCGTAGGAGTAAGAGGAGAAGGTGGAGGCGAAGGTAGAGGAGGCAGAGAAGAGGAGAGGAGGAGGCATAGGAGAGGAGCAGGAGGAGGCAGAGGTGAAGGAAGTGGAGGTAGACGAGAGGAGGAGGAGGAGGCAAAGGAGGAGGATGAGGTGGAGGTGAAGGCAGAGGAGGAGGAGGAGGTGGAGGAGGCAGAGGAAGAGACAGGTGTTAAGGTGGTAGGGGAGGAGGAGGAGGAGATGGAAGCAGAGGAGGAGGAGCACGAGGAGGACGCGGCAACGGTGAGGAGGAGTAGTTGAAGGCACGGGCGGCGGTGAGGAAGGAGGCAGCGGAGGAGGCGGGGCAAGAGGAGTAGGATGTGGTGGAGGAGGTGGAGAGGATGGGGTAGCAGGGAGGGGGTTGGTGAAAATGGTAGAGGAGGCAGTGGAGGCAAAGGAGGTGGATGAGGAGGAGGAGAAGGAAGAGGAGGCAAAGGCGAAGGCGGTGCTAGTGGTGGTTGTGGCAGATGAAGAGGAGGAGCATGTGGTGGTGATGGTGGTGGTGGAGGTGGAGGAGAAGGAGGAGGAGGGGGTGAAATCAGCTGATGAGGAGGTGGACATGGTGGTGGAGGTGGAGTAGGAGGAGGTGGAGGAGGTGGTGGCGGTGGATGAAGAGGAGGAGGAGGAGAAGGAAGAGGAGGAGGAGAAGGAAGAGGAGGTGGTGTTGTTAGTGGAGGTTGAGGTGGTGGGTGAGAAGGTGGAGGTGGTCTTGGTGCAGGAGGAGGTGGACGTGGAGGTGGTGTTGGTGCAGGAGGAGGTGGAGGTGGAGGATGAAGAGTAGGAGAAGGCAGAGGTCGAGGTCGTGGAGGAGGAGGAGAAGGAGGAGGGGGAGGGCATGGTGGTGGAGGAGGAGGTAGACGTAGAGATAGAGGAGGAGGAGGAGTAGGAAGTGGAGGAGGACGAGGTGGTGGTGGAGATGGAGGAGGAGGAGGAGGAGGAGGTGGAGGTGGATGTGGGGGTGGAGGTGGAGGAGGATGTGGGGGTGGAGTTGGAGGTGGTGGAGATGGAGGTGGTGGTGAGGTAGAAGGTGGTGGAGGTATAGGTGTATATGGCATAGGAGGTGGTCGAGGTATAGGTGGATGTGGAGGAGGAGGAGGTGGTGGAGGAGGCAGTTGAGAAGGGTGTGGAGGAGGAGGATGAGGAGGAGGTAGAGGTGGAAGTGGTGGTGGAGGAAGAGTGTAGGTGGAGGAAGAGTAGGGGTGGAGGTTGAGGTGGAGGGGGAGGTGAAGGTTTACGTGGAGGTTTAGGTGGAGGAGGAGAAGGAGGACAGAGAGGAGGAGGAGGAGGTGGTCAAGGAGGTTGGGATGGAGGAGGAGGAGGAGGAGGAGGAGGGAGGAGGGACTGGAGGAAGTAGAGTTGTAGGTGGTGGTGAATAAGGTGGCAAAGGCGGAGGATGAGGAGGAGGGAGAGGTGGAGCGAAGGTGGAGGACAAGGAGGAGGAGGTGGTGGAGATGGTGGAGGTGGTGCTGGAGGAGGAGGTGGAGGAGGAGGAGAAGGAGGAGGAGGTGGATCCAGAGGTGGTGTAGAAGGCGTAGGTAGAGGAGGTGGAGGAGGAGGTGGAAGAAGAGGTGGAGGTAGCGGAAGTGGTGGACATAGTAGAGGTAGAGGTGGTGGAGGTGGTAGAGGCGGAGGTGGTGGAGGAGGTGAATGTGGAGGTGGGGCAAGAGGAGGTGGTGGAGGAGGAGAAGGAGGAGGAGGTGGTGGTGGAGGAAGAGGAGGAGGAGGATGTGGTGGTTGAGGAGCTGGTGGTAGAGGTGGAGTTGGAGGAGGTGGTGGAAGATGAGGAGGCTAACGAAATATTGCCAGTTCTACCACAAGCTTGAGAAGGGTTAGGGGATATAATTTTATCCTTTTCAAACACTAAAAAATAAGAAGAAATGAAAGAAAAATTATGCACAAGACCAATTGAATTTTACATATAATTACCTACCATAGAATATCCTAAGAAGATTACAAGTTAAGACTCACAGTGTTTGAAACCGATTCAGGCATCAACATATAATACTTATTGACAAAAGATTATAATGGGCATTTAAGTAAAAGGACCACAATACCTATAGAAGTTAGACTCAATTTCGCGAGAAGTGTTGGAGCATACCCATGAAAATGGCAAAATACTAAAGAAGCATATAATTGCAAGAATTTTTGTCATCATCTATTGGATGAGACACCTTGTAGTAACTTCGACATGTCAAAGATGTATTCATTGAAATAAAAATATATATAATTGTGGTAGATAAAAAAATGCAAGAACATGAGCTATTCATTTCAACCAAAGTTAGCATATAAAGTGGAAGTTCGACACACACATATAATGGAGGATGTTTGAGTGAATGCAACAAGAAAACAATAAGTGCTACAGTTCAAACTGAATTCTAATTCACCTTGTGAAACTACCACAACAATTGTAGAATAAAAGGATTATCAAGATAAAATGTCACCTAAGCAGGCTGGTAATCAAGAAGTCCCATACAAGAATACTATGTGAGAAGATATATTAAAGGAAATTCTAGTGAAAGTTAATCTACAAATAGATGTTACCTCAACCTCCCCTATAACTGACGAAGAAGTTCCTCTAGTAGAGTCAAATACACCAAACACTTCAGCTCCATAAATAAAGAAAGGCTAAAAGAAACATCTAGTAAGAAACTCACATAAGGCATGCTTGAGATAAATAAATATTTCAAGCCCTAGAAAAATCTGTGAGAGGATAGAAGAAAAAATTTAAAATAAGGATGTTGTACAGTAGAAAGATTTAGGAGAGGCAATGACAATAAAGGGATATTTGGTTAGAATATTAGAACTAGGAAATAAAAAAAAATTAATATAAACATTCCAAGCAGAATTGCAATCCAATAGTTTCTACAACAGTTGGTCAATCACAGTGAGCAACTAACTCCTCATGTAAATAAATTTGAAGATAAAATGACAGTTCAAGGGAATTAAAAAATATCCACTATAATTTATAAGGCTCACCAAGAATTTTCCTAAGAAAAAGAAGAGTTACAAAAAACATTATATCACAGAGCCCAATGTTTTATTATTTTCCAAATATATTTATCACCCACATATGATGAGATATAAACTCAATAATTTATATTTTGAGAACCGTACTCATGACAAGTAACTCAACCTTGAGAAAAGTCTATCCATGAGAATTAGGTTTTATAGGAGAAAAATATTAATCCCATATAAAAGACGAGAAAAGATAGTGGTTTAGAGAAGGGACGAGAGTAAAAGTAGAATATGCCAATGTTATTGATCATTTTCATGAAATTATTAATAAAGTTCAACTATATTGATTATTTTCATGGAATTGTTAATAAAGTGAAACTATTAGAACATCAAATACCTGTTGATCAAGAATTGACAAGGTACATATCACTAGCTGATAAGGTACAATATTTGAGATATTTTAAATCATTTGATGCCCGTGAAAGTATATTTTCATGGAAATGATCTATATTTGATCAAGATATTCAAGTGCTTGCACCAAATACTTATCAAACAACATTCCCTATGACTTCAACAACAGCACCTGCAATCGCACAATCATCTCAGTCATCTTCACAATGACATAAATTCAATTTCTTTGACCCAAGCTTTTAGGATTTGGTCTCTCTTATGAAAAACAATATCACACTCAGGAATTTGAAATTGAATGTTCCAATTAGTCAGCCAGGGAAGGGAAAAGAAGAGGAATTAGCATTTAAAATCTTGCAGATGTAATTCAAGAAGTTCTATTTGACCACGAAACTAGATCTTCTAATTGGCCAACCACCCTTCTAGACAAACTTTTATTTCATTATAAGGATTTACATTTTTTATTTTATGGTGTATCGAATTTTGTACAAATTTTGTAAGAGTCCAAATCTTCTTGTCTTTTTCATAAAGAATGAATTAAGAGTACGGAAGATGTTGTAGGGGCTAGTCGACTTAGTTGACCATACCAAACAATTCTATAATTGATATTATAAAGTCGATCAACTCTCTAGTCGATTCAAGATTCTAGGTTAGATAGACTAAATTGGTTTTGACTTAAATTATTGTGATTATCTCGACATAATATATAATATATATATATATATATAATAATATATAATATATATATATATATAATATATATATATGGAAATGTATGAATCATTGTATCTTTTGTGATTGTCTTCTCAAGACAATATAATATAAAGTAACAATCTGTTGGTTCTCTCCTACATCGCTTCTCTTCTTCTATTCCTATGTTCTTTATCTTCATGTGATTTCTTGTTTTCCTTTCTCCTAGTAACTAATGGTCACTTTCTACTACACTACAACAAGTATATATCATTTTTTGGAATATTTTACTAAAAACTAAAATACCGTAAAATATTGGTGCGTTGTTTAATGAATCGTAAAATGCTATAAAATATTTGTGAATCATTTGCTAAATTATAAAACCTTGTAAATTATTGGTGAATCGATCATTTAATCTTTACATCATGTTATTTTTCCTTCTTATGAACTATTTCTCTAATAGAAAAATAATTATCAAATTACTTCACTTCAAATAAACCAACATTGTCAGGATTTGGTGGTTCATCACCGTCTATAACTTTTTTCAACTCCTTAGTGTGTAACTATTATAATAACTATTGTGTTTTCTTCTTCAATCAAAACTCTAATAATTGTTTATCAATGCACAATTTTTTGAAATTACAAAAAATGCACAATGAGATTGACTAAAAGACAAAATATGTAATGAAAGTTAATATCTTATATGATAAAAAATAATAATTATCGCAAACTCATTATAAGGCCACAATTTTCGAGCTCAAAAATATAGAGCACAAAGAAAAATGTTCATTACTTAGTATAACATGTTACAAAATAAGTATCATTAAAGGATTTCAACTTCAAAAATGAAATACAACAAGAAGATCCAAGAATGAATGAAGGGACACAGCTAGAGCATTTAAAGACCATTCCTTACAACGGAGAATGGTGTAAGGTTAAAAAGAAGAAATTGAGAAAAGGGTGACATGTTTACCACTATTTTGGAGTTGTATTTTTGGTCTCTGTGATCACCAGTTTTGATTGCCATGATTGAATGCATTGTCAACATCTACAACATGTAATTTTATTTTCATTAATAAAATTAAGCTTTTTCGTGAGGAGAAAAATATATATTAATTAAAAATAATTATAAATGAATATGATTCTCAAACACACATTGAATAGTATAGGGGTGGTGACCAAAAAAAAAAGAAAAAGAAAACTTTGTCATCCATGGTGTCATGGTCAGTTATCGAAATATGTGAAATTTTATTAAATTGAACATGGATAGGTTAATGAAAGCATTCAATTCATTTGAAGTGTATCTCTTGTATTAGATACTATGCATTCTTGAAATCATCATAGAAGTTTTTCGTATCAAGTTTATAGACAATTTGTTTAGTGACCTTCCATATGGTATATTATAATAAAAAAAATTTGCATGCTTTGGACTTCATAGACACAGAAACACAAACAAGAGAAAAGACAAATAAGTAAATACATTACATAAAATAAAAACAGAAACATTTAAAATCCTATCATCATGAAACACCCATTTGTAACTAATTATAAATACTTATAAAATAATTTGATTCTCAAATATGCATTGAATAATGATACTTACAAAAAACATCCATGGTCATTTGCAAAAATAAATGAAATTTTGTTAAACTAAATCCTAATTTTAACATATATAGTTTAATACACATTCAATTAATCGGAAGTGTAATTCTCGGATACTATATTTTTAATTTGAAAAATCATCACAAATGTGACTTGTATTAAGTCAATAGACAACCTGGGCAATGACCACGATACAACATATTCTAACAAATTGAGAAATGATCATCCATAAAAGACTACTGCAGTAAAAGAAACCATCTAATAATGTAAGAATTTACATCTAGTTTGTTCATTAAATATCTAATTGTAGCATGTTTAGTGTGCACAAAGGTTTGATAGTCTGCGCTATAATTTCTAAATTTGTTTAGGGAATGCACGACAGCTAGGATTTCCCTCTTGATCACTATATAGTTTAACTTTGCCTTTGACAAGTTTTTTCTTCTAAAGTATATGGCATAAGATAAATTTTCTATAATTTGTCCTAAGGCCACTCTTATTGATTTGTTTGTGGCATCTATATGAATGTGGAAAGGTAGGGCCCAGTTTGGGCTTCTCAAAATTGGGGCAATCATGAGCTTGCTCTTCAAGGTATCTAGGGCTTCTTGATAGTTTTCCAACCATATGAACTCGAAATCTTTGCCTAAGAGGCCAAACAAAAGAGAGGCTAGCTTGCTGAAATCTTTAACGAATCTCCTGTAATACCCAGCTAAGCCTAGGAAACTTCTAAAATCTCTCACCTTTTGAGGAGATGGGACCCTTTGGATGATGACAATTTTGTTGCTGTCCACCTGTAGTCCTTGCTGAGATATTGCATGACCTAACACTGTCCCTTTAGTAATAAAAAATTCACATTTTTCCAGACTAAGTGATAGGTTCATCTCAATACACTTGTCTAGAACTTTTCCTAGGTTAGATAAAGCTTCCTGAAGGTCAAATCCATAAGGAGTAAATTCATCCATGTTTATCTCTACTGCATGATGAAATAATTCAAAGAATATACTCAATACCTCTCTTTGGAAAGTGGGTGGAGCATTACACAAACTAAAAGGAAGGTCCCGGTATTCAAAGGTACCCCAATGACAAGTGAAATTGGTCTTATCTTGGTCTTCTAGGCTGATTTGAATCTGATTGCACCTGCTAAACCCATCTAGGAAACAGAAATAATTTTCCCTGCTAGACCGTCTAACACTTGATGTACGAAAGGTAAAGGAAAGTGGTCCTTTTTAGTGTCTTTGTTCAATTCTCGATAGTAGACACAGATTCTCCACTTACCATTTTTCTTTGGAACTAGCACCAAAGGAGACACCCATTCACTGTCAGAGATGGGATATATGAATACTGCATCAAGCAATCTCTATAGTTCTTCCTTAAAAATATCTTTAAGTGCTGGATTCATCCTCCTTTGAGGCTACCTGACTGGATTGCAATCCTCCTTGATGTATATATGATGAGTCCATACTAAAGGGTGCACTCCTTTCATCTCGTTATAACTCCAGGAGAAGGCATCTAGGTTTTTTCTTGGCAGGCTACACAGTTCCTTTTCCTGGGAAAGGATAGGGTTAGATTGATTTTCAAGGTTCTTTCTCGGCCGAACTCTATATTCTTAACATAGAGAGAAGTGGAGTCGGGCACACAGAGATCAGTTGAAGGGTTGTTTTGGGTTTCTCTTACTATGTCCTCTAATGGTGATACACTGGGAGGTGAATTCTGAATCACATTTTCAATCATATCATCCTCATCTTGATATTTCCCCCCATGGCGATTTCTAATGCACAAAGCAACATAGAATAGACTTCATCCTCATCTTCCTCCTCCAACCAGAGAGGTAGATCATGTTCTAGCAAGGGTTGGGTAGGAGGATATAGGATTAATTGCTTGGATATATGCCCATTCTTTATGGCCATGTTCCTAGCTCGACAGCTAATGTAGGCATCGATGGTAGCCAACCAAGGTCTTCCCAGAATGAGAGGATACCCAATGATCTTTACCTTTGGCTGGAGAAATAAGAAATCAGCAGGGTACTCCTAAGAACCAATGGAGACCATCACATATTCCACAATCCCCTCAGGGGTCACGGTGGAGTGGTCTACTAGTTGTAGCACAGTCATGGTCTTCCTCAAGAAGCCCTAGAGGTTAAGTTTGATCCTTGTGTCCTTTGTCATCATATTAATGGCATCAAGGTATGTGGGATCATGGTGCAATTGATGTGGACATCAACTACTAGGCTTCTAGGGTCCAGATATTTTGGACAGATTACCTACCCTAACATCAGGTCAGAAAATTGACCTATGACATTGATGGTTGGGGCATCTATCTTACGCCTTCCTCGATGCCTAAAGCACTTCTCTTTCATCAACCTATTGTATATAGGCACATCTTTTACGGCTTGAAGAGGTGGTATCTTCACACATAAATGTTTCAATTCTCCCAGGAGTTTAGATTCTTTTGGGGTAGGCTAGACTGTCACAGATAGTCTCTTAGGAAAAGGTGGAATTGCTTTAGGTTTACTTTCCTCTTTATCTTCCTCAACCTCCCTTGGTGGATGCTGGCTATCGGGGAGAACTTTCCCAAATCACAATTTAATTTCCTAAATCTCCATAGCATATGTTGGGCATAATGGCTCCCTACTATAGACTTGTTGAGCCTATCTATTGTTCAGGTTCAGATTTGGCTAGGCAGGCATTTGGGGTTGCTTTGGTCGAGCAGGAGGTAATGGTTGTGGTTAGGCAAGTGGTGGAGGGAAAAGAGTGGGAAGAGAGTTGTATTAGGGCCTCCAACCCTGATGAGGTGCATTCTACTGAGGTTGTGGCTGAGCATAGGATTGAAATGAATGGGTGGCTGGTTGGGCATAATATTGAGATGTAAAGGAGTAAGGAGGAGGTGTGGACTAGGAAGGATGAGTAGGGGGTTGCGAGAAGGTATGCTAGTGACTTGGTTGGGGTTTTAGTATGCTTGATATGTCCCTTCCATCGCCTGTTAGTATGGTCTAGGTCCATGCAGCCTCCTTTGGATTATGTAATAGAGTTGTTCAGTGACTCCCTCAGCCCCTTGATATACAGCTTTAAGTTTAGGTAAGGAAGGACACTTATCTATAGAATGATTTTCTTCACAGACTGAACAAACCTCTATAGAGTTCAATGGGCATTCATTCCTAGGATGCCTCCTCGTGCATCTAGGGAAACAAATGGCCAAAGCCCTCTCTACTTCATCTTGTTTCCTTTTGATATGTAAGGTATCCATTTACATGGCAAGAGTCTGTAGCATCTCACTCTTGAAGTCTTCCAGCATGTTTCCAATTTCTCCTTTAATGGATGAGTTAGAGGAAGAGGTACTAGCTATGGTTTGAATCCCCCTACCTTTCATTCTAGGTGCTCTAGAAAGGTTTCTAAAAACAGTCTTTATGTCCTCATAGGATAGTTGGTAGATGTCTCCCTTGGACAGTAGATGGAAATAGTCATAGCCAAATACTGACTTATGATGTTGTTGTGAGAAAACTAACATATGAAGACAAAGAACAAAAAGGAGAGATGGTTAACATTTATAAGAAAACCACATTTATTGATTAACTATCTTATAGACATATGTTCAAATGAAGGAGATTGGGTTTTGAATTTATTTTCTGGCTCATGTAAGTTTTATTATATGGGATTGAATTTCAATATGTTATTTCTTAATTTATATGTCATTGTACTAATTTACTTCATTATTTCTCTTGTGCTTGATAATTAGGTACAACACTAGCATGTTTCCTTCAAAAAGGAAGAAATTGCATTTCCATTGAAAAAGATCCAATATAATGCAATTTTATTCAGCAAAGAATTAATGCTCTTCAATGCAAGAAATTGGGTTGAAGAAAGGGGAATTAGTGAATCACGTTTGGAAAAATGGCAAAGGAGCCCCAACCACCACTACACGAAATGATTGGAAAGACATACATTGGGAGATTTGCAGACATCAAAGACCCATTATAAGAG
>APFE030465713.1:0-12719 GCA_000404065.3 Pinus taeda
CTGATCTAGATATGGGGTTGTTACGGAGTTCAGAAATGCTGCCTCCTGATCTGGGTCTGGAATGGTTCCAATTGGATTAGAAACTCACTAATAACACTTCTTCCTTTGCTGATGCTATTTTTTAACCAACTACTCGCTCCGATACTTCTCGTGCATTACCTTATTGAACCTATGCCTTACCACCTAGTTATACTTATGTTCTTGCAGTTGTGAACAATTATAATCCTATTATGTTAGCTTTCGGATGGACCATCTCAGACAAGGATTTAGCAAGGAATAGGAATGGGGATGCTAGTACTGGAGTAACAAGGGATAGAAAATGGCGATCATGGCGATACATTGTTACTAGTCAACTAGGGGTTATCTCCGGGCTTGGTTCTTTATCCACTTTTATGTATTGATCTGGAAATTGTACTACTTAAACTGCACCCGACGCATCTCCATCTCTTTCTACTATGGATGCTACTTTATTGGTTAGTGTTGCTACTAGGTCTTGATCTTAACTTGCTTCTGGTGTTACCCTAGCTTCTAGATTATATGTTGCTGGTCCTAGTTCATTTTCTTAATCTACTGAATAAACATAGGATTCTACAACTGCTCTTGTCGTTTCTCTTGGCGTTTCAATGCCTGGGATTGGTTCTCAACCTGGAGGATCTGCATATGGTGATTAGGATGCTTACTCTGCTACTAATTTACCTACTGGATATGCTGGTAGCGGTACTGGTGGATCGAATCTTGTTAGAACTGTTGTTTCTTACTCTACTGGTGCGACTAGATATGGTTCGGATGTGGAACTAACTGGATCTCGTTCTCTAACATGAAAGGTGGACTCTCGCTACACGAAAGGTGGACTCTGGATTCTACGTCTGTAGCCTTTGTGTTTTCTCTTGGTAAAGAGACCTATGATCTTAGCTCTATTACTATTACTGGTGCTGAACCGACATGATCTATTTTTTTGGTGCTATATCTACTACTATCACTACTGGTGGTTCTTTTACTCTATATCAATCATGAAAAGCTCCGTCAGCTCATTCACCTCTATACCTAAAATCATCATACTCATCTTGATCACTATCTCTATCACTACATTAGTGTTGAAAATATAATTTCAACTGTCGCTCGGTCAAACAATGTTTAATCCAGCAAAACCACCTTGATGTTTGTCGGACCGCTTTTGCGTGAAGGCAGTTTTCGTACACAAGAGACCCGAGAAAATTTAGAGTTGACGCCTGGCTCTCCCCATACGTAAGCATTTCTGACATCTCGGGTACTATCGTTCAGTCAAGTAAGGCCTCCCGATATTCTCCTCCACCGTCTGATCTACTCCATCTATCTCCGCCATCGATTGTTCCAAGATGCATACGAGCCCGTAGTTAATGTTGCGTGTAGTAAAACACAAGCTTGGTTGACTGCAGACTTTTTCCATGAAGGTATTTAATAAGTTTTCATAGGTGTTGGTAAACATTTAAGTTTTTTATTTTACGGCACGTGAAATGTAAATGTGCGTTTTTTGTTTTGTTTTCATATATGTTTTTGCTTTAGTTTTCATATAAAAAAAGTGTGTGTTGACTATTTGTAATATGAGAGCTCGGAGGAGCGAAAGAGAACTGAGAGAGAAATTGCACAGCAGTGCATAAAGGAAATGGTGGAGCGCATGTATTTTCCAGGAGTTGAACTTTGTTGATTTTTGCAAGAGAATATCGCATAGCAGTGCGTAGAAGAAGTATGAGAGTTTTTGTATATCTTCGTATTTTTATTTTGTGATATGCACAGTAGTGGGAAACAAGAAGTGGTAAATGTAAAAGCTCTTTTACAGCAGTAAATCCATGTAAATTTATTTTACAGCAACGAATGAAGATTTTACACAGCAGTGTAAAAATCATTTTGTAAAAGAGAGAGAGATTTACTGAATATTTGTTTTGGTGAATCCCTCTAAGTGAAAGACGATGAATATGTATCAGTGACTTATGTTTTAATGAATAGAAATCTTTTTCTGGGTATGTAATACTCTGTTCTCAGTAAAAAAAAATTAAAATCTTCCCTGTGCAAAAATATCCTGGAGTAAAGGAAACAGAGCATTGCCTTTGTGTGCTTGAATTGTTTGTTTTTGGGATTTTACTAGAAAAATCCCCAACAGTGGTATCAGAGCAGGTTCAGGCTCTTTGAAGGTGTCAAAGAAGCTGAAGGAAGGAGTTTCTTGTTGCAGCAACTTCTCCAGCACAGTGAAGACTCAGTCAAGAAAAGTTTCAGGTATTTCTCAAAGTTTTTTTTCTGTGTTGCTGTTGAAGACAGTGAGTTATTTTAGATACACAATCAAGTGTTTTGAAAAGTGCAAAAATGGCAAGGTCAAAGAAGAAACTCTCCAATCCTCCTAAAAATGTGTCTCCCTCTACTACTAAAATAGAAGACAATCCATTTGTAAACATTCTATTTGAGGCTCCAAGGTTCAATGGAAACTTTGATATATGGGAAATAAAAATGAGGACTTTCTTACAGTCTGAAGGGATTGAAATCTGGGAATCAGTGATTGATGATAGTAAGATGGATCGAGAATCCAAGGAGTACAATGCAAAAGCAGCAAAGACAATCTTAGGTGGGTTGCCTCATTCTGTAAAGAAGAATTTAGGAAAATATTCATGAGCAAAGTATATATGGGAGAAACTTCATGACCTTCACTCAAAGGGAGCACTGACCATGACCATCAGTCAAGAAGGAAATTATGAACCCATCATAGAAGATGACAATGAGAAGGTCAACCTCATCAAGCTTCAAGTACAAGAAAGGGATGAAGAGCTCGCCAAGCTTAAGAAGGAACTTGATGAAAGCAATAGGAAGTATCATGAAGAAGTCATATCCATGACAAATCAGTTAAATAAAGCAAAGAAGCATGAAGATGCCTTGTCAAGTCAACTTGAACAAAGGCACAAGAGAGTGAACAAACTTGTAGAAGAGATTGGACAGTACAAGGTAGAGGTCTCCTCCCTTACGTCTAAACTACAAGAAGCCAGGAAGAAAGCACAAGAAGCCGAGAAGAAAATGGAGAGCAGTCAAGCAAAGAATGAAGAAATCTCCAAAATGAAGTCAATTATCATCTCCCTTAAAATAGTAGCAGCTGAAGCTACTCGTAGCAAGGAAGAAACTGAGGAACAACTTGCAAAGAAAAATAATGAGTGTGAAAGATTAGAAGAAGAGATTGTCCTCCTCAAGAAAAAGGTTGAAGGGATGAACAAAATCATGAAGATCTCTCAAGCCTTGAATGACATGCTCAACTATCACAGGTCTCCATCTGATAAATCAGGACATGGGTATGTAGGTGAACCCTCAAACAAGAATGAAAATGCTTTAAGCAAAAGGGATGTGAAGAAGCCAGAAAGAAATGGTGATGCTCCTAGTTCCAGCAAAGGCAAGGAGAAAAATCAAAGCTACAATGGAAGAAATTCTACTCCAAGTAGAAAACCAGCTCCAAAAGGAAATGTAGATAATGTCAAAGAGGCAAGTGGAAATGGTTATCATCAAAGAATCTCAAGGGAGAAAGGCTTCAGAAGTACATCAAGGAACCCTCCATCTCCCAGGTACCAAAGTTCATTTTTTTGGTTATTGTTATTCTTGTTCAAACTTTGGTCATAAGGCAAAAGACTGTAGAGCATTACATAGAGATAGATGTTATGGTTTCCGACAACCTCCAAGGAACAATTTTATAGGAAGAAATCATGAAAACTCATTCATGAACAGTGTAGAATGTTTCAAGTGTCATAAAATTGGGCATATGGCATGTGATTGTAACTTAACATGGCCTCTTACACAAGCTAGACCCATGCAAAAGAAGAAAGTTACACAAGTATGGAGAAGGAAGGAAATACAGTCTGAAAGTCCCTTGAGCTCTCCAATCGATCTAAGTTTCTTTTGAGAAGACTCTGCCAAAAGGAGACGATGCATACAGTTAACGGGAGCATGGACAACGACGAAAACACAGTCAATTGAGAATCCACCATCGTGAAGCAGGAAAACAGCTCAGGAAAAACCAGCTACCTTATCGGACAACAACTGACCTGCAGCAAATAAATGTTACGTGGAGTAAAAGTTTGGTTGACTAGCGTTTCAGAAAAACATTAAATGAAGTTCAATGGCATTCGTAAATGGTTGGTGAAGATTTAATTTTAATGTTTCGTATTTGGTCACGGGAGTATGGCTCAAAATCAAAATAAAAAAAATGTCATACGTTTTTTATGTATTGTGACCAATGCAGCTGCATGAAAGAAAAAAAATGTTTTTCCCTTGAGTAAAAAAAATGGAGTGCGCAGCCATGCATGAAATTTTTTTGTTGAGAGTATTTATTTTATGCACAATAGTGCAATTTTTTTGTTGAGAGTATTTATTTTATGCACAATAGTGCAAAGGTGAAGCAACATTGATCTTGTGGAAGCAGAAGCCATGAAGGTATGTGTTTGTAATGGTTGTTAAATGAATTATAGGCATTGTAATGCAAAGCAAGGAGATCCGCACATAGTGCGAAGGCAGAACAAAAGGCAATAGATGAAAAGTGAAATGGTTGGCAGCAGTGAATAAAAACCCGGGGGAGCACAACAGTTTGACAGGAAGAAAGACTTGATCAAATGAAAGTTTGGAATTCCTTTTTACAAGTGCTTATAGTTTGTTGAAACGAATGGGAATGAAAAAGTATTTTTTTTGTAATGTGAAAACTCAGAATTTTAAATGTAATGAGAAATTTCACACATGAGTGAATGTGAAAGAAATTTTATTTTATAGTAGTAAACCAAAGTAAGAGTTTCTGAGCTTACAACAGTAAATGCAAAAGTTTTTAACACAGCAGCGTGTTGAGAAGAAAAAGAATTCAGAGCAGCTTGCAAATGGAGTATAAGTTTTTACAGCAGTGTGAATAGGAATGTGTAGCAGCGAAAATCTCATAATTTTTGTTGGTGAAGATATGCCAGTAATGTGAAGCAAGTGAAGAATGCAACAGCCTGGGCAGAGTAATATTTATGCTGTTTTGGAACTGCATCTAAAGCAGTATCTGGTGAATCCCTCTCTGTGAGGAAGTGAAGTTTTGGTGGATCCCTTTGTTAAAGAGGAAGGTGCCTTTCACCACAGTGTGTGATGAATCCCTTTGTCAAGAGGAATATGGTTTTCAGCATAGACTGGTGAATCCCTCTGGTTTAGAGGAAGATGCTCTAAGAGGCTTTTCAGCATAGACTGGTGAATCCCTCTGGTTTAGAGGAAGATGCTCTTGAGCATAATCTCTCGTGAATCCCTTTGTGTGAGGAAGACTCTTTCGTTGTTTGTGGAACTGCATCTGAAGTAGTGTTGGTGAATCCCTCTCTTAAGAGGAAGATCTGTTGTCTTTGGAGAATCCCTTTGTGAAGAGGAAGATGCTTTTTAGCATAGACACATGAATCCCTCTAGTTTAGAGGAAGATGCTTTTCAGCATAGACAGTGGTGAATCCCTTTGTTAAGAGGAAGACTCTTTTGTAACAGCTGCATGTCAAGGAGTTGAGAAAGTCTTTGGGTATGACTCAATGCCCAACAGTTGAAATTAAGAGGGAGTGTTGAAAATATAATTTCAACTCTCGCTCGGTCAAACAATGTTTAATCCAGCAAAACCACCTTGATGTTTCTCGGACCTCTTTTGAGTGAAGGAAGTTTTCGTACACAAGAGACCCGAGAAAATTTAGAGTTGGCGTGTGGCTCTCCCCATACGTAAGCATTTCTGACATCTCGCGTACTATCGTTCAGTCAAGTAAGGCCTCCCGATATTCTCCTCCGCCATCCGATCTACTCCATCGATCTCCGCCGTCGATTGTTCCAAGATGCATACGAGCCTGCAATTAATGTTGCGTGGAGTAAAATACAAGCTTGGTTGAGTGCAGACTTTTTCCATGAAGGCATTTAATAAGTTGTGATAGGTGTTGGTAAACATTTAAGTTTTTTATTTTACAACACGTAAAATGTAATTGTGAGTTTTTTGTTTTGTTTTCATATATGTTTTTGCTTTAGTTTTCATATAAAAAAAAGTGTGTGTTGACTATTTGTAATATGAGAGCTCGGAGGAGCGAAAGAGAACTGAGAGAGAAATTGCACAGCACATAAAGGAAATGGTGGAAGAGTTTTTGTATTTCTTTGTATTTTTATTTTGTGATATGCACAGTAGTGGGAAACAAGAAGTGGTAAATGTAAAAGCTCTTTTAAGGCAGTAAATCCATGTAAATTTATTTTACAGCATTGAATGAAGATTTTACAGAGCAGTGTAAAAATCATTTTGTAAAAGAGACAAAGTTTTACTAAATATTTCTTTTGGTAAATCCCTAAAAGTGAAAGAAGATGAATATGTATAAGTGAATTATATTTTAATGAGTAGAAATAATTTTCTGGGTATGTAATACTATGTTCTAAGTAAAAAAAAATTAAAAAAAGTAAACAGATCATTGCCTCTTTGTGGTTGAATTGTTTGTTTTTGAGATTTTACTAAAAAAATCCCCAACAATTAGGTGGTTTTATCTAATGTGGTGGTTATTTCCGTTTCCCCATGTGTACTGGTTAGTTCCCTATATGTGTCTCTATATGGATCATCCACAACTCGATCACGAAGGTCATCATCTCCATCACAAGGTACTAGTACATTTGCTTAATCGACAAGATCTACTTATGCTGAACCTGTTGCTGTAGAGTCAACTACATATTCAACTGAAAAAACATCTACTTTTCTTGTTGCTGCTGGTACTAGAGGTGGTGGCGGGTAAACTATTGGTCCTATATAGCTGGATTAGCTTTCTGGGCATGGGTATGTATCTTCAACTGCTTCAATGGTTGCTGAATGAACTACTGGATTAACTGAATCACTTGTTTACAATTCCTTCGCTTATAGCTTTGTTCCTTCCCCTGCCTACGCCTAGATTAATAGGTACTAGCAGCCAGCACTGAATAGGTACTAATAACAAGTTAGGTGTATGAGCGTTCTAGGATGATCCAACGACGAGAATGGAGTTCTTCCACCAAGGTATAAGTGGATATTTTATCTATAACGATTCTGGTCAATAGATGGATGATGGCACAGAACAGGATCTGTTGCTGGTGTTGTTGGGTTAGATGATGGTATTGGATAGACAGACGCTGCGTAGGGTGCTTCGAGTTGATATGCTTCTGGTTCTAGATCTCGATCAGGTATAAGTGGTTATTCTGTAATCTCCATTGACTGATTAATTAGAACTTCTATTGTTGGGTGTCCGACTGCCTTTACCTTACATTGGGTAAACGGGTGAAGCTTGGTAGACTGGAACTAGGTAAGCTACTGGATCATTCACTGGCTCTGGATTAACTGACTTCGGTACCTTTGGTATGGGAACCATGTCAATCGCTTCTGAATCAATTGGATCACTTTCTTAATTAGCAGAATCAACAGACTCTACATTTACTGAATCTACCTCTCCTAGCGCTGGGTAAACTCAAGATGGAACTACGTGAAGGGAAGCTGGGATGGTAATAGATACCAGGCAAGATAGTGGTGGGTAAGCTATTGATAATGGGTCTCGATCTTACATTCCGGCTACCTCTTCTTCTCTTGTTATTGCTGTTGCTGCAAACAACTGCTACTGATCTACTAGCTCTTCTACTGCTTATGTTACTTATGCTACTCGTCTTGCTTAAACATATTACTCTACATCTACTGGTGTTGGGTCTATTGCTTAGTCAGCTGCATCTACCTCTACTTCTACCTATGCTACTTACTCTACATCTACTGGTGTTGGGTCTACTGCTTAGTCAGCTGCATCTACCTCTACTTCTACCTATGCTACTAGTGATGGATAAGAAACTGCGTCTCCATCACTAACCTTAGATCTCGGCTCACACGACCAGAGTTGCTGGCTGAGCTTGGGTCTACTGCTTAGTCAGCTGCATCTACCTCTACTTCTACCTATGCTACCAGTGATGGATAAGAAACTGCGTCTCCATCACTAAGCTTAGATCTCGGCTCACACGACCAGAGTTGCTGGTTGAGAAATAGCTCTGTGTACCATTAGTTCCTGCCCCGGATAATAGCTCCCCTTTCCTTTATTTGGTGCCGGCTCATCATAGATGCAACAGTATTAGTTGTTGGCTCATCACTGCCTATTATTCTATATTTACTATCACATAAACCTTGAGCTCCGAAACATCCATGCTCGGTTAGATAATATAATGTTCCCTAAAGGAGTAATCCTCATCTGTCCTAGAAAGGTGTGAAGGTATAATCACTGGGGCCTAAACCTCTGTACGATAGTTGAGGGGCTGGTCATCATCCCGACCTCTGGTTGCTATTGGGTTGGTTATAATCCATATCTCCAAGAAATAGTTCCAGTGATCATCTATCCAAGCAAGTTCCCGAACATGAGTGGACTCACAAGTTCATTCACACTCTAGATGTTGGACCAAGGAGTTGGTATGTTCATGAAGAGACTAGGAGAGAGACAAGAGATTGAGACATAGTATCTAAGAAGTTTTGCATGACATTCAGATTTGCATTAGAAGATCTCACACTCACTATAATTTTGAAACAGATGAAGATATTCATTTTCAGTGGAGAAGAATCTGAACCTTCATGCAGAGTGAAAAGAGTGGGTCACCTGGAACCAGAGCATCTACATCAGTTTTCATGAACATATGGATAACTATTAGTTAGAGAATATCCCTAGAACTTCATTTTCTTGAGCTGTAAATGAAGGAATGGATCAGGTCAAAATTGAATCACTAGATTATCCTTATACTCCCAAGATCTAATGTATATGAAATTGGACAAGGTAATGTCTTAGAAATTCGGAGGATATGGAGAAGTATATGTATCTTCATATAGATATGTTGTTGAAGCTAGTGGATCTACAATTTGAGATAAGGTGTAATATCCATTGGCCTGAATGTGTGTTATCATATGATCAGGGAAATGATATACCTCAGTGCACCCCACCCATGGGTCAAGTGGGAGTTTCACTTGGACACCTTTACCAACCTTCCAACAAAATAGTTAATGAATTGATGGAAGGGCATCAATAAGAGCTTTCTAAAACATCCAGCATTTTTGTGGGATTTGGACACCTCAAACAATCCAGTAGAGTCTAGCTGGATAGATTTTGATCAAATAACCTATGTCCATAATCCATTGGAATTTATTATCCTCCATACACTCTTGCCTACCAAGGCATAAATAGTAATATTTTTTTGAAAACCTAGCCCCTTTGGGATTTTGGGAGAGCAAATTTATTCCACTTAACCAAAGGCAACCCTTATTTCTCCCTACTACCATACCATATGAATTAGAAATAGAGCCACTGAATCTTGTAAAGAATGCCCCAGGGATGAAAGATAGTATTTACCAGAAAGACATGTTGTGCTTCTAACACTGTTTTAACTAGAACTAGTCAAACCCATCTTGATAACCAATAGTTACACTAGTGGTGAATAAGGTTCTCCATTTTCCTTATAAGCCAATCCCAATCAAGCTTTCAATAATCATTTGCTTTTAAGAAAAAGCTTTTCTGGCTAGATAATCAGATCTTTACCCATAATCTATTAAGAACTGCAATATATATATATATATGTGTGTGTGTGTGTGTGTGTGTGTGCTCTATAAAGGTGGGAAAAAGGTTCCAGAGAAAATAGGATCCATCTTACCTACTAGATTATAAGCACTAGATGAAATAAGAAATCACATAAAATAATAGAGTTAGAATTTAATAACTAACTCCAAAGATTGGACAAAAATACTCAACAAGAACATTATAACAAAAATTGAAGCATGAACTATGCATTCTAACAATGAGTATGTTATTTTTAAAAGTAAAGGTTGTAAGCCAAATAAAAATAGAACAATGAGTATGTTATTTTTAAAAGTAAAGGTTGTAAGCCAAATAAAAATAGAACTGTGAAAAGAAACTATTTGGAATTGCAACTATAGTGGGAGTTGATTCTTGATAGAAAACAAAGAATAAAGGAAGAATAGTTTCAAGTTTGTAATAAGAAATCTTCAGAAGAAGTAATCAATTGACAATATTATAATACACAAACTATAAATTGTCATTGTAGTTTCAAAAGAGTAACATGGGACTGATAAATAAGAATAAATCTAAGGGGATGGGCCAGAGGAAAATGTGTCAAATTGATATAACCCATATGTCTTTCAACCAACATAAAGGTGCAACAGTTAAATAGAACATGTAGGGTAAAAACACCTTGAAATTGTAACATTTAACTACCCATAATAATAACAAGTTACTTTCTATTGTTTATCCAATACCAATTCTAGACAAGAGTCCAAAATTTCTCTTGAAATAGAACATCTAAAAAAAATACAAAGTGGGAACTCCACTACAATTACCCATCCTTTGAAACAAATGCATATACCTTAACACTCCCTAAAAACCCACAACTTACAAACACATATAAATGATCTACTAAGGAACAATGATTTAATGCAATCTCACATCCTATGTTTACAAGAAATATATTTGAAAGAACCCATCTTATTACAAAAACGTGAAGATATATAGATTTTGGAACATTTCCAGTTTTAAGAGAAAAATGTAGAATCTACAATAGGAAAGATGATTCTTCATGACATGCATATTGCAGTTCCTAATTTCTATGTTGTACTTCTGCAACATTGACCAACACATTGCATACTGTTACAAAAACATTTTGTAATACACCTCCAAATTTATTCCAGGAAATGGTTATACACCCATATGAACAAGAGTGTTCCCTATGGAATGGTTATTCCAAGATATCTTTAAAAAATTTAAGAAAGAAAGTGGTTATAAAGATAATAGATCTCTACATAACAATAAATAATCTATAAAAACTATTAAAGAAAAAACCAAAGCCATCTCAGTGATTCTGAAGTCCCAGTAGCAAGAAAAATGTCAGCAAATATAACAATAAATAGATTTATGAAAACCAAAAAACAAAAAAGAACATCAGGTCATCTCAGTGATTCTGAAGTTCCAGTAGCAACAAAATTGTCAGCAAATATAACAATAAATGATGTATGAAAACAAAAAAAAAGCACCATCAAGCCATGGCAGTGATTCTGAAGTTCCAGTAGCAACAAAAATATCAGCCAACAAATATGATTGGCAAAAATTCAATATTAAGAAACAAGATGGAGAACTACATAAAATTATATCGGGTAAATTACAGAACTTAAAAAAAATGCAATGGATGGTTAAGAAATGCATGGCCTCAAAAGTACAGAAATCCCACTTCTTGCAAATGGGCACAGAAAGCCAGCTTCTTTCCCTAAACATTGCATTAACAACGATTAATAAAAGGATGCAAAATCCAACATCCGATTTAACTTCGCATCCACAAGGCTGATAAAATATTCTTCAATCCGATTTAACTGCGCATCCACAATATTCCCCGTTAAATGCAGCATGCTACATTGTCGTTAGTGGAGCAATCCGCCGCCGGGAATGTTCCGCCATCTTACTGTTGCATGCGCTTAATTAAGATACTGTTGCATGCCCTTTATTCGGCGCAACATCACAGTCAGTTACCAATTGAATAACTTTCGTGAAGGGTTTTGTGAATAAAGTTATTCAGAGATCCAACTGAATAGAGAGGCTTTTGTGTCTAAAGTTACTTAGAGATTTTTTATCACAAAATATTTTAAATTACTAAAACGTTTTGAACTGAATAAAAAGTTTGGTAAGTAAAATTATTCAAAATCTAACTGAATAGAAGCTTTTGAGTGTAGAGTTATTCAGAGATCTGCATATCACATAATTTTTTAAATTACTAAATCTTAAAACTAGTCAATAGGGTTTATTTAATTGTAATAAAAGTAAATCACAATAACTGGTTTTAAATATTTAGAAAATTAAAAAAAATATGTAATAGATTCAGAAAACAGATTTCTAAATTTCAATATTCTATAAAATAGATTACATGATTTTAACATCAAGCTATAGCTTGAATTCAAAATTCCAACTGAAAATCACTAAAATCAATTCACGGTAAAGAAAACACAAAATCAGTCTTTCACATCACACTAAAATAATGGGGGAGATAAAATAACTCAGGCTTGTCTTAGCCGCTTCATATTCGAATATAGTTACTACTGCTGTACCTTCAAAAAGCTTGATCGAAAAGCGGCTCTGAGGCCAAAAGAACAAACCATAAATCACTTACAATTTCTTCCATATAATGGTGTAAAATCCTCTCTATCCATACTGCAGAACTAGGGAAACTCTTAGAAATTTGAATTAATGCAAGAAGCTTACAGAATTTTGAGGAAACCAAGCTCCTAAGCTCCCCAGATTGAAGGAAACAGAGTCACTAGTCTGCGATGCGATCACTAGTCAATAACCACTACTCATTAAAAATTTTCTCAACAGAAGGAGAGAAGAACACCACCTCTTCTTATTGTCGGACTCCACCATATAGACTTTTTACTACTGGTTGTAACTAGGGCTAACCAACCCTTGTTTTATATCTTGTTTTTGGAATTTCGAGATAGTGGAAACCCTTTTGTTTAACCAATAGTTGAAATGGTCATTTTCGGAATTAGCAAATAGATTAAATGGTCTTTTATATATAATATTTTTAGGAATTTGAAATTATGTAAAAGGCTTTGTTTAACTAATAAAGGTCATGAAACCAATTATGCATTCAAAAATATATTTTAAACAAGAACAAGTTACAATCTCTAGGTCAAAGACCCATTTCATCTATGG
>APFE030465717.1:3542-15032 GCA_000404065.3 Pinus taeda
GAAATAAGTATAGATGTAGATAGGAGGCCAGTAAAAAAGAAAAAAAGTTGAAAAGCTGGGTTTGCTAGTTCAAGTGCACCCAAACCAAAAGAAGAAAAAATGCTAGGTAAAGTAGGTTGGGTAAGTAGTTTTATGGTTGCAGAAATCAAGCTATGTGATCCATTTCATGTTTTCAAGTGTTATATTTATCCAGATCATAATTTTGAGGCACTTTTTCATTTTGATCAGATCAAGCAAGGCATCTCTAACTCCCCCTGCTTCTCATTTTCTCAGAAATCATTCACTAACATCCCCTTGAGGACCTTGAGATCTGCCCAACCAGCCCTGTTTTCACTCCATCCTTGTTAAAAACCAAGTTGACATCTGAGTTGACTTAGTCAAAAGAAGCCACATTTCTTGTGTAAAATTAATCTTTACACAATCCATTCATTTCCCTAATGCTTAAGTTTCCATTCTGTAAACTTAGCATGCATCCCCTCCTTTGCATTCCAAAGACCTCATATTAACATATAACCCTATTATCTAGCTCCCTCAATCATTTCCCCTACCCCTATTCTACAAAAAACTATATAAAAATCCCAAAAAACACTAAATATCCCTCCCCATGGCAACTATAGCCAAGTACTAAAAGTCAGGAAACCTTAGGTCCATTTGGGACCCATTGTTAACCCCTCCACATTCATTTCCCTTGGGATTTGTTTAGCCTCTGGTTAAATAAATAACCATACTAAACCCCCCCCTTGCACATGAAACTATACCACACCCCGCGCATGCATAACATTTGGATTTGATTGATATTTTATCAATGAATAACCATGACCCCGAGCACACATTTAACCCGTAAACCTAAGGTTTTAACCACTCGAAGCCACGAGTAATTAACATTTATCGGGCGTGCATTTCTATTAAACCCCGATCACTTTGCCCTCCTGTCACCGTAGGATCGGCCCTCCTAGATCCGACGGCCCTGATGAATATCAGGCTCCCCTTCATAGCGATATGATAGTACCCAATGGTCGACGATTTCACCGTCGTACACCGGGACAGCTGTCGGCCGCCTATTGCATCAGGCTGCCCCTGACACATACCACTCCCATACCAAAAGTGGTCTGACGCAAACTGCTTACCGCCTGCTTTCTTGCCTACATCACCACATGACGTTGCTGCCACGTCGCCTGCCACTGTGCTGTACCTATGCCACGTCACCCCTTTACGTCATCACCCTGCCACTGTGTCATGATGACATCATCATCCATGTCACCCTGCCATGTCACCCCACTGACGTCATCTGCCGTACTGGGTCCCACTGCTGACATCATGCTGATGTCACCGCCGAAAAAAAAGCACAAAAGGTGAAATCGTTGCTTAGGAAGCCCGTAATGAAAATCAGGGGTAGTTTTGGATGCGCGATTAGCGCTTAGCGCTAATCGCGCATCGCTAAGAAAAAATGGCCAAAATGGAAAAACCTCAGTCCAACGCATGGTGTGCAGTAGTTATTTTTGCCGGAAGGAAATAGAAGGGGGCGATTTAGCAGTTTAAAGAGGATCAGTAGAGAGAAAGTGGCCTGATTCAAGTGAAAGAGTATCAGAGGAAAGATAAAGCCCAGATTCAATTAAAAAAGTATCAGTGAAGCAGCGAAGAGTATGAGATCAACAATATCAAAGCAGATGAACATTAAAAGCCTCCATCAAAGTCAAAGAAAGCGGTGAAGCCACTTAAGGCTCTCAGATCACAGTTAATGCACATCAAAACCACTCAAGAGCAGTGGAGCAGAGACCAATGCGCAGTTATGATAAATGGCCAATGCATAACAGCAAAGGACACATAGCCTCATTTTTTGTAACAGCTGCCCCCAGCGCAGCATTAGATAGATATTTTTCACATTACTTGCAAGAGAAGTTAGGTTAATTGCAGTTATTTCCTCAGATCTTCTATCAGATTTATTTTCTTAGATATTTTTCCTATAAATATAGCCCTGAACAATGTAATAAGGGTTGGTTGGTGGGTCGGTTGATGATTTCTTCTGAGTTGTAACATATCAGACTGTGTTAATACAAATGGTTGTTGAAGTTCATTGTGTTTGAATGATCTGAAGGTGGATTGGATGTTCTGGGACTTGCTACAGAATTCCTATGTCATGCTATGAAACAATAAGTTATACTAAACTGTGTCTTATGTTTTCTATTTTGTAAATCTCATCTATGTTTCATGATCTTGGTAACAGAGAAGAAGAATAGCATAAGATTTGTTTGAATGCACCTTATGTTCAATCTCTGTTATTTATTATGTTTTCTTCAGGATTAGTCATGAATATGAATTCTTAACTGCTCATGTTTGCACTAGTTCTCTCATTTTGAATACTGTTTAGGAATTCTTAATTGCTCCTACATAATATTCATACACTTTCCCTCTACTAGTATAATGAAAGATTCTTGATTGCCTTTCATTCCTTGACTTCATTCCATCATTTCCAGATTTGAGAATTTTTTCTAGCCTACCTATCCTGCTCTATAGCACTACCTTTTCACCAAGAAGCTCCTCCAATAATTACACTCTCAGTGACTCCATTGCCCAATGGAAAAAACAGTTATACACTTGCATCCCAGTTCTGTCTGAGATCACCATCCCACCAAACCCAAACAAAACCAATGTGCATCATATCTAGCCTAAAACCATCCCTTAAACAAAGCTAAATCCCAAAGAGAGAGCCCTCTCTAACTGCTGGTAGGCTAGTACCTACAATCCAAAGCTTGGTTTGTGGTTACCTCGGCCGTATTCCCTTAGGAGTCAAAGGGAACAACCTGAGCGATAACACCCGGGTTGACAATTAAATGTGGATCGGGTGAACTGTATGATTCATACTTCGACACCAACAACCATTTAAAAGTTTTTCTCATAGAAACACTAATAAATAAATAAAATTGCATAAAATTTTGACTTCCATCTTCTATGCTACTCTTTCCTACACTCTTGTGGGCGTTCGCATTCCAACATGTGGTGCAATTTCTAGTTATCCCTTTTTACCATGAATATTATTAACTTGTAAATAGACCTTATTACAATACCAACCATTACCATGTCTTATCAAAACCACTTGCTGAAAAACCATAACTCATTTCAAAATCTAGATATTTTATTTTATAACATTTTTATATTCTTTAAGTTATTGTCCAAATAGGTACACAATAACTAACCTTGTATTTATTATATGAGTGATTAGTTTTTATTTTCAAATTTAAAAAAAAATTGGATATATATAAATTATTATTTTGATTATATTATAAAGAAACTCTTATGTTAAATTTTTATATTACTTATTTTTTTCTAAGGCAACCATGGTTCCTAGTCATTGAGTGACTGCTACATCCACGGGCAGTAATCCACACAAATCCATCAAAGGCGGCCTAATATATTGGGCCTAACCCTAAGGGCATTGAGGAGATTTGATGTCGTGACCTCCCAATAGGCAAGGTACTTAGCAAAGAGGGCTCGACCAATTGAGCTATCCCTTGAAGTGTGTATATATATATATATATATTTTACTTGCACAAAGTGTTTTTTTTAACTTAAATATTAATTCTTTTTATTATTTGACAATAATAATTCAAAACAAAGTTATAATTTTGTTTTGGTTTTTTTTAAAGCAAAGTGAGATATATCATGTAGTAAGTGTTTTTATGTTTATTATGGGTTGATGTTTATTTTGGAATACAGTTTCCACAATTTTAATTTAATCATCAATAATTATGAGATTTAACTTCCACAAAATATTTTAGAATATTATCAGTAGTATACACAAACCAAAGGTTGGGATTTATCTTCAATGTACTTATGCCATTTTTGCTCTCTTAATTAAATTCATTAATTTTGAAAAATGTAATATGGGAGTGTCATATGAAATGATTTACATTTTTTTGGACATGTGGTATAAAGAAACTATGGTATTGGCCCATGGTATTGTAACAAACCCTATTTACGGATTAAAAATCTCATGATAAAGTGGATGTGAATCAAAATGTATATATGTTTGACTTATATATTGATTCTTTTTATGAATAATAATAATAATAATAATTTTAAATAAAGATATAATTTAGTTTTTATTTTTTTATTTTTTTAGCAACTTGAGATGTATGATGAAGTAAGTGTTTGATTCTTATTACGGTGAAACAATTCAATATGACAACTATGTTGCAAGATTTTATGTAATGTAATGTTAACTTCATCAAATTATTTACAACATAATAAACACAACTATTCACTATATGATAATAAATTAAAATTATTGAAGCTTTATTACAAAATAAAATAATTGGAAATTGTACCAAATGTTGTAAGGAAACGTAGTAAGTCAGTAGCATACGAAAAGGAGCATATATGATGTGATATGTTAAGAGATAAAAATGTAGCCAAATTTGAGTAAAAGAGAAATTTGGGTAATTAGGATTTCTACCTTTCCTTTATGACGTGAAGATTTATATGACAAAATAAAAATTCTAGACATATGAATGATGGGAAATTGGAAGTGAAAATGTTAAATTAAGCTATTTTTAAATTAAGCTCCAAATTTGAATTCAAAAAAATTTCTTATATTAATTTACAAACACAACTCTACTTTTAAAAACATAAAGAAAAATCATCAACGGTTTATTCCTTCCCTCACGTTTATGGAATTACTTCAGCAAGTAGGAGTTACACTTTTAGATAAAAAGGTTCTACAATATGATCCATATACATTTTATAATTCTATAAAGTTCAAAAAAATCCTAGCACTTCTAGGTATTGAATAATTTGCCAATGTATAACAAAGATTTCTAAAGCATTTTTCATACCACATGAAACCATGCTTCTTGGAACTATACAACTACATTGTCATTATTATACACATTTGACATTAAAACAATCTTAAAAAATATGTATAATTAAAAGAAATGATTTTGAATTAAAATTTTAGAAATTACGATAACACCATATAAAATGTGTTATCTTATTATATGTCTATTAGTAATGATGCTCAAAAGATGTTCATGAGCATGTAAAATCAATTTTATATTAATGTTAATTTTAATAAATGACAAAAATGCAACATGGAATTCCAACATTGGAAATAAATAAATCTTGGGTTAAATTTGAATTTAAACATCAAATTGATAAGGTAAGATAAATCGTAATGGTTCTCTATAGAATTTGAAAGGGTCTTATAGATCCTTATGTAAACAGATACAACACAATGCATTGTAATACACTTATTCATTCATTCTCATCCTCATCTTCTTGGCTTTGTTATGTCGTGTAAGCTTTGTTTAGGGTACTTACTACCACCAAATGCTCACATTTGTGGCATTTTGAGCATTTGAATGGGGTACCCACATTATCCAACATTTGCATGTGGGTGATAAGGACTTAGCGTATGAACATCTCCTCTACTAGCCCCTCATGAAGGTCCAACCCTACAACTATTATGTTACATTAAATAAACCCCTTCTCCTCATATATTCACTTCCACAAATGAGCTAATGGGCTGGATTTTAAACATTTTTGTCGACATGGATTTGTTAAATACAAAAAATTGCCTTGAATTTAGGGATAGAGAATGGAATTTCAATATATTTTTGTTGACTTATATTTGTTTCAAGGTGAGGTGGACATTTTAGAAAAGAGGGAAGCTAAATTTTTAAGTTGTATTTTCTTTTGAAAAATTTAAACATATATGAATTGGAGTTTTGTAAATAAGTATCATTATAAATTTTACTATAATATTTTTGGTTAAATTGTAATTTTTTATTGTTTAAATTTTCATTTTTGAATATATAAATAGATTTAAGAGTGAGGTAGGGGAGGGGTTATCTATGGTCCAAGTGGAAAAAAATTCATAAGAGTACTCATGGTGTTTGGGAAATATGACAAGTAATTAAGAAGAAACTTATGGCTTCCTCCAAGGCATCCTCCTTGCCAAAGAAAATCAAGTTTCCTGTTTCATTGTGTTGGGGGACTCTCTTATTATTATTCAACACATGGTTAAAGATTCATATCCAAGAGAAAAGGCTTTGGATAATCCCTTAGAACATGTCAAGAAGGTAACAAAATATATCCCTATTATGAGTTAGAAGCACATACTACAATATAGTGATAAGGAATCCCATGGATGTGCCAATATGGGATGCAATTTGAAATTTGGGGAATTTATGTTTAATGGCTAATCAAGGCCATCCTTTATTCCTTAGTAATAGTTCCAATGATAAGTCATGCAACATCAAGTTACATAATAAACTAAGAGTGTGTGTACATTAAAGTTTGCTTTATCGTGGGGCTTTATTGGAAGGTATTCACCTCCAAAAATCACCCCTTTTGTCTAAGCAAATAATGTACCTGTTAAGAGGAAAATTTTGTTTTTGGATAGGAACTTGATTAGTCTCAAAGACTTAGAATTATGATGATGTATTTCCTGGTTTATTTGTTGCAAACCAAGCTTGGATTTTGATCTAATAAAAAAATTATATGTGTGTGTGGGTGGGGGATTAACACCAAATAGTTGATATTATAATTATAACAATTTTTCTAAATTTAATAATGACCTGGTAACTTAACGCCATCTGAGATGAGATAATATTTCTCTAACTTTACTTAATATAGTAGAGTCCATTAGTAAAGGATTAGAAGAGTTTTCCTATATTTAGTTTTTCATTAGTAGCTTCTCCATATGCATTCAATATCGAAGAACAAAGGTCATCCACCCTAAGGCTAATATATGAAATGTTGCGAAATAATCTATCCATGGCACCCAATTTAGTGTCAATAACGCCTTTGTGGTTTCTGTGCTTATTTATACTTTTAATGGTTTTTTAATTAAATTTTAAATATAATCAATTTAAAAAATTCAAAACCTAACATATTTATTTATAACTTTAATTTTTTTTAGTTCTTAATTTCATCTTTTATATAAAAAAAAACAAGCTCTCCTCTCTGAATTTTATTTTACATAACACTCTATATTGATTTTTTTTGTCAAAACAAGAAAAAGACATATATGTTCTTTTGAATTTAAAACGGAGTGAACAAGTTTCATGACGCTATTGTTAAATTAATCTCTAGACTTATTCAAAAAAGTTTCTTATATTCATTTACAAACACAACTTTACTTTTAAAAACATAAGGACAAATTATCAATGCTCTATCCCTTCCCTCATGTTTATAGAACTACTTCGACAAGTAGGTGTTACATTATCAATTACAAAGGATTGATGATATGACCGATATACATTTTATAAATCTATATAGTTCAAAAAAATCCTAGCACTTCTAGGTGTTGAGTAAGTCGCCAATGTATAAGAAATATTTTTAAAACACTTTTCGTACCACATGGAACCATTAAAGAAAATTTAAAAAACATGTATTAATTAAAAGAAATGATTTTGAACTAAAATTTTAGGAACTACTATAACACCATATAAAATGTGTTATTTTACTATATGTGTCTATCAATAATGATGCTCACAAGATGTTCATGAGCATGTGGAATCAATTTTATGTTAATGTTAATTTTAATAAATGAAAAAAATGTAACATGCAATTCCAACATGGGAAATCAATAATGTTTGGGTTAAAATTGAATTTAGACATCAAATTGATAAGGTAAGATAAATCTTAATGGTTTTATATAGAATTTGAAAGGTCCTTTTGACCCTTACATAAACACATACAACATAACACATTGTAATACACTTATCCATTCATTCTCATCCTCATCTTCTTAGCTTTGTTTTTTCATGTAAGCTTGGCTATTGTCTTTCAATATGGAGTATATGATCTAAAGATCATTATCTCTTGGCATTTTAAAGTCATGGCCTTTATAAATATATCCTTCAAATATTATTGCATGTTTATAATATATGGTTGTGCCATCCTAGGAGGTTTTGAAAAGGAAATCTCTTATGAGAACCCATTATGAGTTGTAGTTAAGAGGAGAAATTTATTCAATGGAATGACTATGAATGTAGGTGGCTCTTGCAATGAGGTCTTCTTCTGAATACTTTCTTGAATATGAGCCCTTAATAACTAGTTTTTCCCGAGACTCTAATTTTTCTACCAAAAAAACTAGTAATGTGAGGGAAGTATTTACTTCGACGTAGGTCATGTTTTCATTTATCAATGTTTGTTGTTGTATGTCCATCACTTTCTTCTTCTTCCTCTTCGTTTTGGTGTTCTTTTCGAACACTGAAATTGACTTCCATGGAAAGTTGTGATATATGTGATAAGGAATCAAAATTAGTAAATGAAAATGTCATCTAGATTGACTCTAAAATTTGATATGAAATGCAAAGTATAAAAATTAAGACTAGAAATTATGGACTCTGAATTCCATGGAAAGTTGTGATATATGTGATAAGGAATTGAAATTAGTAAATGACAATGTCATCTAGATTGACTCTAAAATTTGATATGAAATGTAAAGTATAAAAATTAAGAATAGAAATTATGGACTTTCCTGAGAAGAAGAGACAATAAAGAAACAAAGTTATTTATTTTACAGGTCCATTGTAAAGAGGAATTATCACAAAGTCTACATGATTCTATTGCAATTAATATTTTCTAAAACCATGATAATAAATGAAAGAGAATAATATATGTCCTCATATTCATATATTGTGGTTTTTCTCGTTGCCTAATGCTTGGTAACATCTTTTAATTCAGATAAGCTAGTTCAATTTAAGCCACGATTTCAACAATTTTGCAAAGTTTGAAACTATGAGAAGTGGTTGGGAGAAGAATGTTATTCAATCATTCTAGATGTGGTATCACTTTCTTCATTTAAATACTTTTGGATATGAGTATTCAAAACTCAAATGGATTGGGACTCTAAATCGTCCACCAAAAATCCTAGAAGTCAAGGGAAGGACACTTCCTGTCATTCCTAGTAACTGGTGGAGGATTTTTATCACGATGTTTTATGTTACTATAATTCATGTTCCAATCAATAAACCAAAGGTACCATGTCTCCTTTTTTGTCTTCAATTTATTATATTAATTGCATTTTATCTTAATTTGCTAACCATATATAATTTATCTTTACACAAACATAATAGTTTCTGACTTTCCCATGTGATTATATTTAGAGATTGAAATTGAATCACTTGAAGAATGGATTATCTTTTGAATGGTTTTAAAAGTACATGTTGCCAAAGTTGAAATGTTTAATGCCATGGAGGATTACCTTCATGTACATAAAAATATTTTCCCACATTTCAAAGTTGGATTGGAAATTAAGAAGGGACAGTTCAATAAATAAGGTATATCCACATAATTTGATCACCTTAAGTTAATTGCTCATACAAAACTTGAATAAAAATAGAGAAACTAGAGACAACACTATGAAGCAGTTCTTGTTTTTTGGAATCGTGCTTGATTTCCATTTGTGAAACCTTTGATAAATTAATAACACTACGATCTCTAGCCTCATCAAATATTGTATGCTTAAACTTCCTTACCCATATGATTCCTATTAATATTTAGGGTTCTCTAGCCTCATCAAATATTGTATGCTTAAACTTCTTTAGCCATATGATTCCTATTAAGATTTAGGGTGCTTACTGCCACCAAATTCTCATATTTGTGGCATTTTAAGGATTTGAATGGGATACCCACTGTTATGAAACCAACTCAAGAAAAGATAGAAAAGATAGATCAACGCCTTAGAATTCAGCCTCTTCGAGGGGGCACCTCATGAAGGTCCAACACTAAAACTATTATGCTACATTTCATAAACCCCTTATCCTCATAGCTCATATTCACTTCCATAAAGGAGCCAACAGATTATATTTTAAATATTATTTTAAATATTTTTTGTTGACATGCATTTGTTAAATACAAAAAATTGTGTTGAATTTAGGGATATGGAATGGAATTTCAATATATTTTTGTTGACATGGATTTGTTTCAAGGTGAGGTGGAGTGAGGTGGAAATCTTAGAAAAGAGGCAAGCTAATTTTTTAAGTTTTAATCTTTTTTTTTAAATAAAACATATATGAATTGGAGTTTTGTGAATAATTATCATTCTAAATTTTACTATATAATTTTTTGTTAAATTGTAATTTCTAATTGTTGAAATTGCCTTTTTGAATATATAAATAAATTTAAGAGTGAGGTAGGGGAGGGGTTATCTATGGTATTGGTTGAAAAAAAGTTTTAAGAGTACTCGGGGGTTTTGGGAAATATGACAAATAATTAAGAAAAAGGTTATGTCTTCCAACAAGACATCCTCCTGGCCAAATAAAATCAAGTTTCCTCTCTCATAATTGTGTTGGGGGACTCTCTTATTTTTATTCAAGAGATGGTTAGAGATTCATCTCCAAGAGAAAATGTTTTGGATAATCCCTTAGAACATGTCAAGGAAGAAACAAAAGATATCCTTATTCTAATTCATCTCCAAGATAAAAGCTTTTGGATAATCCCTTAGAACATGTCAAGGAATAAACAAAAGATATCCCTCTTATGATTTATAAGCACATACAACAGGATAATGAGAATAAATCTCAAGGATGTGCTAATATGGGATGCAATCTTAAATTTGGTGAGTCGATGTTTAATGGCTAATCAAGGCCATCCGTCATTCCTTAGTAATCGTTCCAATAATAAGTCATAAGTCATGCAACATCACGTTACATGATAAACTAAGAGTGTATGTACTGTAAGGTTTTCTTTATTGTGGGGCTCTCTTGGAAAGTATTCACCTCCAAAAATCCCCCCTTTGCCTAAGTGAATAATGTACCTCTTGACAGGACAATTTTAGTTTTGGATAGGAAGGATTAGTCTCAAGGACTTAGAATTATGATGATGTATTTCCTAGCTTATTTGCTGCAAACCAAACTTGGATTTTGATCTAATAAAAAAATTATTTGTGTGTGTAGATGGGGATTAACACCTTAAAATAATTTATATTCTAATTGTAACAAATTTTCTAAATTTAACAATGACCTAGAAACTTAACCCAATCTGACATGAGATAAGATTTCTCTAACTTCAAATCATAGTCAGGTGTCCATTTGTAAAGGATTATAAGACTTGTCCTATGTTTAGTTTTGCATTTGTAAAGGATTAGAAGACTTGTCCTATGTTTAGTTTTGAATTAGTAACTTCTCTGTATGCATTGAAGATCGAAGAACAAAGGTCATCCACCCTAAGGCTAATATATGAAATGGTAGGCAATAGTCTATCCATGGCACCCAACCTAATGTCAATAACTCCTTTATGGTTTTTGCACTTATGTAATTTATACTTTTAATGATTTTTAATTAAATTTTAACTATAATCAATTAAAAAAATTCAAAAACTAACATATTTATTTAAAACTGAAAAAAAATATATTTTTAATTTCATCTTTCTGATTTCCGAGATATTTGGGAATCTGACTGACATGGGCACAACCAAAAAATTGACCGCAATTGACAGTGCCCATATCCTTTGAATTCCCAAAACATTCGGGGAATCTGCAAT
>APFE030465724.1:0-16873 GCA_000404065.3 Pinus taeda
CTATATCCTAGTCCAAGGCTGGCCCCAAGGCTCGTGCCTGACTCAGACCTCATCTGCCCCAAGGAAAGCATCCGGTACGGTACTCAATGACTTGGGGCATCTCACAAGGTTGGCCCACTCCCTCCACAACTACTAAGGTTCACACCCTTAGGCATCGAAGTCCTTACACCCCCACTAGACTTCGGCATCCCAATCCAATAATAGGCACCTAGCCTAGAACATCAGGCACTTGGCCTCTTCAAGATGGTCCCATAGCCATTCAGGAGCTATCCACCAAGAGCTATACAAGACAAAGGAACCACCGACATATGTAGTGTTGACTAAGTTTGTCCCCAACCCATATGGTGTTACTTATTCTCCCTCGTGCATATGGGCTCGCATGAGATCATCAAATAAATCGGCCCTCATGGCCCATTCTGGAATCCTGTCAATCATCACGCCTCAACATGCAACCATGCATTAGCTATACCATCATAGTATCATAGAAAATAATCCACATGCCAAGTCTTGCATGTCTTTATGAGAACATACATCATTGCGAACACCTGCTCATGCATGTCATATATTTGTATGAAACTATTACATGCTTCACCTCATGAAATACCATCATAGGTTATAACATGAACATATTGCATCAAAGATATATCATGACTTCACATAATAAATGAACCACATGTAAATAACCTCATATTATAGCATGATGATTCCTATGCCACACTATGCGTATCATATCCATCAAATACCTATCATCACGTAGTAAATGAATATGCCAATATACCTTGACATAACATCATACTACCTATGCATATCACTATCATCATAAGGATACATCGTCACTGTAAGAACCACATGTACATCGTTATCCTCCTACCATCATATCATGAAACAATGTCAATATGAGAAACATCCCAATACTTATCAATATAGAATAATACTCTATAAGAATTCTTATCATGATTCACCAGAAAAATCAATTTCATTTACTTGTACAAACATTGAATACCAAATATGAAATAAGATTATTCAACGTATCCCTAGGAATTTGGTTATCTTAACTATCCTATTAGTGTCATGTTTTCATCAAGTTGTCAATTACTTTTCAATAATCATTCCCACTTCTTTCAACTAGGAAGTTGATCATTTATGCCATCGGTATAATCATCTAAGTACGTCATTAAATTTCACATGAGCCTCATCATCTTGAGTCTTAATTTCTCATCATATATTCTTACTTACCCAACGAAATTCTGGTGAAATTCATTGTTTAAGATATTACTAGTTATACAATCATTACTTAAATCATCAATCTCAAAATTAAAAACCCTTGGTTTTACATCCATTTACCCTTCGGCTTATCGATTCCAATATCACTATATGCAAACACTAGGTCATCATGATTTAATTTATATCATGCTTATTTTACTTTCCTGAGGGTTTGTTGATCCATGTTGACTTATACATACCTCACTTAACAATTATCATTTTCATCCACAAAAATATTTTCTTATCTTGGCAAGTTCCTATCTCAATATCATTTGATTGCTTTATTATAAATTCACCCTTTTTCAAGTTGGACAAGAGATTCTTGGTCATTATATAGTATATTTATTTTAGATTTTGAAATAGTTGGAAACACTATTATCATCATTGTCCAAGAAAAATTTAAATGTGTGGTGTTTTGTGGAAACAACCTCTTTTAACATTGTGGAAACAAAACTTGATCATTTTCTCTATGTGAAGTCCTACTCGTGCAACAATGAGTGCAAATCAGTAAAGTACAACCTCTATTAATTGACTCTCACTTCTTTTGTTAGTATGTATACAATCCTTCTCAAGGTATCGTTACAAAATTTCTACCAACATTCCTTCCTATACTTCAACTGGTCATTACGAAAATTCTCAACTTCATATCTTCATACTTTTAAACTATGTAGATTATCACTATGATCACTACCAATTAGGTCTCTTGGTCCACTCATCAATACCCTTGAATAAATTTCTTCTTGATAGAACATCCCTTCGTTTCCTCCTACTCGATATATATATTTGTTTTTCTCCAAGTCTTAATTTCCTAATATTCCATGTCTACTAGCTTCAGAAATGGAAACTTCTTCACTTCATTCCATTTCATTAAATTGACTTTAATTTCTCACCTCCAATAATTGTGGTTTCTTTTCCTCATCTCTTAGGAGCATAGCATTGATACTCTTTGGAAATATTGTTACTATTCCCCAACTTGGCTAATACCCTATAAAATTGCCTAATCATACATCTTTTTGTCCATAATTCATGCATGTAGTTAGTCACCTATGGAAAAATTTACAATGTAGCCATCCCATTAGAGGGAGAAACTATTATAGATGTTGTCATGCACACAACTTATCTCCTCCAATTGATCAATTTTATTACGGATTTATTTCTCTAATCTATGCCATCATACCTTCAAGGTTCCTTCAAAATGACCTTCATTATTACCATGATTATTCTACTTCATTAGTTGATTTCCAATATTTTCTTCTTTATGTGCATCATCCTTAGATAAACTTATAGTGATACCCTTAGAGTACCAAGTTATGATTATACCAACTCTTCCATTATGTTCCAAAATAGGTTGCCTCTTCTTATTGATCGTTTACCCTTGTTGTGACACTTCCTCTTAACCACCTTAAGTATCTATAACCAAGTTGGCCATAATCACATGAGCTATCATTAGTTATCATCATTAGAAAATTTGAAATTTTCTCCTTTCCATTTCTCCTTAGGAAACTTTATCCAATATATGCAATTAACCTTGAATCATGAAACCTCATGTAACATTATACTGACATCATAACACTTAATTAAACTAAACTAACATCATAGTGTATGATTTAGATGTATCATAAAGTTTAGACAATAGTACATGATTTAGATTCTCTAAATCCAAATTTGTACGAGTTGCCATTGAGACTAAAATATACCATCATGTGGTTTATATATATACTGCAAACCGAACTGACTGACTCAAGAATGAAGGAGACTTCAATGGTAGCTTGATGATGTTTAATATACAAATGATATGATTAAGAACGTTGATGCAAATGTAGTAAATGAGCACACACATGTAATTTGAATGGAAATTTCATTACAAAATCAAATTTATTAGAATGAAGGTACCCCAAAGTTTAAAAGTAAAGATCTCATTCATTCATATGTTCAGTTCTTGATACCACTTTAACCATAACAAAAGTGTGTTGTCTTTAGTGGAACCTATGTAAGAGGACAACAACTATTTTAATTTATCAGAAAGATATATAGATATAAGGTATAACTATTGTATATAACTATAATTTATGATAAAGAAATATATATGTATCTATTGAAACTTTGAAGTATATCATATACGCTCATGGAACCCATGCAATGAAATGTGAATGTCACTTTTGTGTTAAGATATTATTCACATATGAATTTATTAGTAATCAATCGACTTAGAGATCCACTAGTGTTGCCAAAAAATAAAGTATACTAGTGTTCCATAGATTAGTCAGATGAAATGTGCGTAGGATTGAAATTTGCTGAACCATTTAAACATTTTCCTTGATCGGAGAAGTGACGCAAATATTAAACTGTATTATCATCATACATATGTCATCGGGAATTGATTTAAGTTTACATACTCTTCCACAAAAGAATTGGAATCAATAAATTAATGATCAATGTTTATATCCATTTGCATCATAAAAAGGAATTTAGGAATTGACACCATGAAATCTGAAGGCATGTGAAAATGGAAGATCTTGACAGGCAAATGCAACAATTGATTTAAAATAGAGATCATTCCAGATTTTTAAATGTTAATTGATTTGAAGTATCATCATGAAGCATGTATTAGCCTTCACATTAGCAAAAATTAGTGGCTTATCAAAGTTATGATGTGATCTAGAAATGAAAAAGAGTTTAACGTGCCACAAAAAAAATACTAGATTTCTAGCTTGTAGCATCATCCACTATTGCCTTAGATTATGTGTGATTTGGTTTAACCTTGATGAATGTAATCAAACATACCATTCAAGAGAGTAAACAAATTCAGGGGTTTTGCATAAACGAAATCAAACAACCAAGAGAGATTCCAATAGAAACACACCATAAACAAGAAGAGACATCGCCACCTGACTTCAAACTAGATCGGATGACTTTGAAGGTTATCCCTCCCTAAAACACAAAATAAAATCATTTTATTGATAAGATGGCCCACCTGCAAGCACATCCGAGAAGGCAACACCATATCAAACCCTAACAAAGCTTTAATGGTTACCAGCTTTAACATTCATCAGTTACAACATAAAGATCCAAAAACTTGAACAAACCCATTAGCTACAATACATCAACATACACCGCGAATTGAACTTGAATATGTTCACAACGTCATTATTCAGAGAGGCACCCAATCCTCTAGGCATTGTCTTTGCTAACGCGAATTCTATGTTACAAGCACTGAGGCAAGGCACAAGGCAATTTCTGACAACATGCATGCAGATTGCACTATATGAATATCCAGTGTGGATATAACATATCTAAATCATATAACTCTTTATGTAATTCAACTGCATAGGCAGAATGTCTACCTGGAAGCTACAAGGAATCCAAGTCGACTGTGTAACATTTAGGCCAAGATTAATACCGGGGCATCAATCCACAACTGCCATTCTTTTCCCCACCTCCGGATAACACCCCTGTGTTACAAATGGAGCTCAACTGTAAATATTTCAGCAAATTAGGGACGACAATCAGTTTAAGAACCCTACCAAACATTAATAAATGGAGCTTGTTGTTCTCTCGTTCGATTCAAATTCGATACCGTCCACTGGGGAGAAACAAATCTGTAAAGTTTGACAATCCTCCGAAAAAGCATAGTGTAAAGCTACAACGAAGAGTGAAAAAGCCCAAGAGCAATGAATCCAGCAAGAAATCGAAGAGTGGAGCTGATAAAGTTGAGGCACCGGAAAAAGAATATTTACATGGAGAACCAAAATAGTATTCTTCACAACTGGCCATCAGATCTATGGTCCCCCCAAATCCATGGCATGAGAGTTTCATCTTTAGCCCTCATTCAATGTCAATTTTCCAAACATAGATAATATTTTCCCCTTTTTTTTAATATGGTAAAACATTTCCTTGTTATTAGTATAATTACTATAGATCCTAGTTTATTTGTTCTTTTTGACAGTCTTTTAGATCTAATCACATATAACATTGTTGAGAGAAGCTTCATCGGTATCATTCATTATTACAAACAAATAAGGGCTCATTATGGTAGAAAGAAGCTCTGTATGCAAGCATTAAATTGGCAACAATTAATTCAGGTTCGACTTTCAATGCAACTTTACTGCAAATTTAACTTAGATTTAGAGAGAGTGATTTCGGCATAAGAAAAATTTGATGTAGAGTTGTCATAAAAGTCAAGCAATACAGTGAGGCTATTTTTTCAATGATGAGTTTTTCATTGGAAAGAAGGAAAATATCTGTAATAGCCCATTTGTACATATATGTGCCTTGAAACTGATTAAAAACAACAAATAAATTTGGAAATTGGAGCAATTATAACAACTATGAAACCGAAGAGTTCAGACACCTGGAAAATTTCAATTATTTAATATTGTGAGATAAATTGTCCATCAACTATTTTCTATTCGGTTAAGAAATTCTATGAGCAATTCCTAAGAACCGAATGTGTGATTTCACGAATTAAATGTATCCAATATGGATCTTTCAATAGAAAAAAAAAGAAACTATCCGTTCAATATCAAGTTGTTCGACTTCTATTCAATATATAGTTTCTCTACTCAGAATAGAGAACAAGTTGAAGAGTGAACCAGATGATCGACTAGTCCCACCTTTCATGTGAAATAACCCTCACTCGTGTGAAATGAAAAGTGTTCAGGTTTAAATAAGAACCAGAACAATCAAAAGCATGAAAATGAAAGAATAGGTTCAAATAAAAATAGAAACAAGTTTCTTGGCAGAACCCACCATCAAGGGTTTCCTTGTCCATAGATATCTGACAACTTGGTTAGTGAAGTCAAGATAGCACGATAGAGATCATAATAGATTGACTCGATAACCTTAATATTAGAAAGTTAAATAAAAAAAAGCAAAGATTTTGCCTAACAATGGTAACATACATATTTAGACTAATAAAACTCCATGAATGTGGAGCATAATGATAAACCTTCATAGCGTTTCTTTTTATGCTGCAAGGTGGAAATTTTGTACCTAAGTGCATCTTAGATAGATATTTGAGTAAATTATTCAAATACAAATACCAAATATAAATAATTACAATTTGTCAAATAAAAATCCACGGTGTTATTTCCTATTTTGTAACAAGAAAAAAAAGGTACATTTCAGGGATTTGAACTCTTTCGAGGTATAATAAATTTTGAGTTAAAGATAATTTAATTTGCTGAAATAATGAAATTATAGAAATGTAATTTCTAATTTGATAATATTTAATTGAATTTCAAATTCAAATTTTTATTTTTCCAGAAAATAAAAAATAAAAAAATTGAAATTGAAGTTTTCAAAAACTAGCTAGCACCTCCTTTCAGATTTTCAAGAACTGAAATCTACCTGAAAACCAAAAGAGAGAATAGAGTATCTTGTTAGCCTTTCACGATGAATGTTAGAAGAACTCCTAGAAAATTTTGCAAAGGATTTTATTTATTAAATTCCTTACTAAAGAGAAGATCAGATCTTTTAACGGCTTGCGATTGAGTTGGACATTCGGCCTCCTTGAAGTAATGATCCTTTGACTTTCAAAATAAGTCAAGTTAAAAAAATCTCAACAAAAAAAAAAAAAATATATTTTTTTTTTAAAAGATGCCCATAGGCCCTAAGGGTTGAACCTCCCTCTGGTACCATATGTAACAACCCTGAATAAACATGTAATTAATCAACTAATTAACATCAAGTTCAAACTATGAGTAGCACTTACCTGTGGTTGAAGTCTGCTTACTGGAACAAGATTTTGGGGATGACTCTCCACCCAACCATAGGCTCCATTGTGCAAGGTCTTACCACAACTGGCCACCCCTGAGCCCTCAATCAACTACAACTGCTAGTGAATCCTTTGTCTTAAAACACTATTCTCCCAAGAGAATGAATGGTAGAATCTTGGAATGATGGAATGCCTCCCATCCTCCTCACCATCTAATAAATAGAGCAAGCATTGGAAGGGGAACCACGTGCACACACTCCATGTGTCTACATGCAACTTTATTTCTTTCTTTTTTTATTTCTTTTGGATAGCTTTACTGATCTTTTTACTATTTTCTTGTTTTATTTCTACTTATTTTTATTTAGAGCTTTAGTCTAGTTAATATTTATTAATTACATATTTTATTCTTTTATTATTTTTGTTGTATTCATTATTTATTTTTGTATTTTTTTAATATTAATTATTTTATTATCATTTTTATTATTCCTTTTTATTATCTTTATTACTTATATATTATTAAGTGAGGGACATTACAAACTCTGCATGTTGATCTGGCAATCGAACGCTCTTCCTCTGCCAAGCTTGATGTTTAACGCCTCAAACTCATGCCTTCACAACAAATCTTCATGGTGCACCATTGGCCCAATCCACCACGAGAAACTGATCACTACAGAAGATCTAAGGGGTTGCATAAAGTGAAGAAAACTGCAACAGATTCTTCATAATGCTGCCAGCCAGAACCAGGAGTAGTCTTTGTTGAACTAGAAGAAGTGCATAAAGGCAGGTTCATCTCAAGCTAAGAAAGATCTGATAAGGGATCAACATTATGCCTTGAAGTGTCCCTTGAAAACTTTCATCCAGTGTTTTGAATTATTTTGGAAATCATCGCAAAGCCAATTTTGGCTATCATTATATCATTAGGTGGGGAAGATAGAAGGGACGTGACTCTCCCACTCCCCTAGGGAGTGGCAAGAGATGCTTTTTATCTACCCATGCTTGAGACACTACCTACTAAGCCTACAACTGAAAGCATGCCTGTACCTGCATATGCTTTATTCATGAAATTTATATGGATAGTCTCGTTCTCAGGAGGGTGAATTTCAATTTTTCGATCCTTTTTCTCTTTGCCCTTCTCCTTATCCTACTCCCTCCTCATATAGTTCTCTTGATTGGAAAGGGAAACATTGTAGTCGAAGGCTTTGTTCCTCTCCATCAATTCTAGGGCGATGAAGGCATGTTTGCCTCAGCCATCACCAACCGTAAGCATAGGTTGACTCTCAACTTTTATAAATATGGTGCCAACATCTAATATTTCCTTGAGATATCCATTTGTCCAATCATTCCTAGCTATTTTATTTTAAATTAAACCACTTCACACATGATACAAGAAATAAAATTAATGAAGAAATGATGGTCAGTCACTGAAATCATACAGAAATTAGAACACTATGTGTCCGCAGTGACAGGACTTTAACAAAACTTGGCATTTAAAGCCCACTAAAAAGATGAAGTAAAATGAAACAGGACATATATTAAAATCGTATAATTCTCATGGAAGAGCAGCTCAGACCTACAAGATTCGTCAATGCAACTACAACTATGAGGTTTCAGGTATCGGATTCACGAAAAAATCTACCTCTCTCCCTGCCACGCCATGCCTTCTGGATTTTTCAACAAGTCCTCATCAATGTGACAAGCATCGATCTCTAATATTTCATTTATCACTTCCTCTTTACATTTCTAATTTTCGCTACAATCGCAACCCCTGAGGATATATCAACAAACTTTATTACTTTAAATGCAGGTCATTTATGGCAAGGTGATCGATTCTCATAGCAGATTTCCAATGAACAAAAAAAGTATTAGAAAAATACAAATATATTATCTTATTTCCTCAGCCTAAGACAGGCCAAGCCGAGGAGGGACCAGGCCCTCAGGGCTCTGATACCATGATAAAAAATCAATAGCGCAAATTATCTTCACGTTCATTAATCAAATATCATATTACATATATAAAGTAGTATTGTGTCAAGATAGGAAAACTATCTTGGACATACAATCTGTTGGTTGAGAGAATATCTCAACCACACACAAATATAGGAACATGGATAGGAACAAACTCCTCTAGTTAGAAAGACACAACTATAGGAATTACATTTTGTAATAGGCTTAATAAATAAAAAACTCTAGTGCTTAATAAGAAATAGCAATTCCAATGTAATAAAATTAACATTGTGACCTCACAACATCATATTCACATATAATATAACCCTCAACTCCATTCTGAACCACACACAAATCTACGAACATAGTTAGGAACAAACTCCTCTAGTTAGAAAGACACAACTGTAGGAATTACATTTTACAACACGTAAAAGGTCGTAAATTGATTTTGTAATAGGCTTAATAAATAAAAAAACTCTAGTGCTTAATAAGAAATAACAATTCCAATGTAATAAACTTAATATTGTGACCCTCACAACATCATATTCACATATAATATAACCTTCAACTCCATTCTGAATAAGTAAGTGCCAATACTAATATCAAACGAAACTACATGGAATCCACGAGAAATAGTTTTATTAACATTTAAGCCCAACATTACAAAATTTGACCAGGGATATGTCTAAACTGAAGGGTCAACAATACCATGGATTTTGAACTATAAACATGGCTTACAACGCATACAATGGCAACTTCTTGGTGAAAACATAGTAGGAGATAGGGTCGTAGGTGCGTCCTTCGCTAATAGTATTGCAAAGATTGTGCATGGGCAATCCTTCCTTTGATCTGTATGACATAGGTCTGCAATCTGTAGTTGTTGGCCTTCCTTTGTGTTGAGGGAGCCAACCCAATAGAGTGACATGAGAAGCAGGGGGCTGTGGTTTGATTTGTGTCAGTCCTACAATGAGTGTGCATCGACAAGGAGATTGATATGCATGTTGTGAGGAGTTTTCTGATTGAACAACAAGTGCTCGACCTTGTTTCTATTTATATCACCCTTTTGGTTCTTGGGGAATACTGTGAATGCTCCTTAAATCCTCACTCTAGAGATATGCTCATATGAACAGTAATCCTTCCACATCATAATGTATTCAGATAGAATTCAAAGGTCTTCCTTTTTAGTCAACTTGATCAAATATTTTTGCTACAAACTATCAAGGGATCTGCAAATAAAATTTCAAGCCCATACTCTAAATTTCGTATACAAAATATCCACGAAACCCCTTCCAAATTCAAAATTAAAATAAAAACTTAGCCAACTAGTGTAATTGGAGGGACCACCAAAGTTGGATTGTCCACTAGGCTGAGATCGAATCCCACCAAAGGTAGGTTGAGGATCTCACCTAAAAATCCTCACTCAAAAACTCATTTGAGCTTTCAACAATTGATAGAGAGATAACCAAATTCCATTCCTTCCTCTTGATCCTCTTCCTTTTATAGCTAGGTTGCTCAGAAGAAGCTATGGGAAATTACGTGGCACAAAAAACAAAATCATTGGCTAATGCCACTTATTTCTTTATTTATTTATTAACACTATTATTATTAATATTATTTGGTCCAATCCGTCAATCGGTTGGGGATATTATAGATTTCTTGTACTTGAACTCCAGGCGTGTAAAAAAAAAACCTACAATTCAATGTTATCAAAGAAAGCAAAGAAAACCTAATGATAAATTGTCAAACATAGGTCTACAAGTTGACCTTGTCACTAGACTTCAGGTTAAATGGAACAGATGCTATATAGGATAAAATTGTAGAAGATGAATAGGGAGGAGTTTAAAGAATGGAAGCCTTGACAACAAACAGTTTACTCATGAGATGGTTAGGGCTATAATAATCATTCGACGGTGGACAATAACCTAATTGTCTAACACCGAAATCAACGACATAGGAAGGTACAAAGTGGCATGGTAGGGGAGTTCTTCCCAAAGGAATGCCTTACGACGTAAATAAGTACACAAATTTATATTATAATTATATATTATATATATATATATAATATATATATATATATATATATATATATATATATATATATATATATATATATATATAAGTTTTTAATTAACTATAATGACTAGGGGTGGGAGGATGGGGAGGCATGCTATATGGCCTTGAGGAATTTAGAGTTTCATGATATTCATGGGACTTATGATGCATAAGAGCAACTAATTTGAAGCTTATTCCCTCTACCATGGGATTGATTTGGCCAACTACAATTGTTTTTGCTAACCCTCTTGTGAAAGGAAATATGAATTTTAATTCATTTAAAAATTATGGAATTGTAAACAGAGTGGCTAGGCTACAAGGAATGGACACATATTCATAGGTATAAGCTACAGTAACTGAAAACAATAGACTCAAGGTGGTTCATTTAATATGCCACAAGTTCTCAAACTCAGTCTAATGGTTTTCACAACATGTACGGAGGTGGAATATGGATTCCTTGAGTGAAAGAAAAACCCCATGTTATTTCTATCCTCACGGAGAATGTTGGTTTGACTAAGACGTAATACGCAAATGAGGAGTTGGAAGAAAAAGAGGTTGATGGGAATAAAGAAAGGGGGAAGTCAACTAAACTGGGAATAGAGACATGGAATGTGCTTTCTATGAAGGGTATGCTAGGATATGCATATCGGAGTTGTGAGATCATCCTAGAAGTAGAATGCAAGGGAGAATCACAGGTGGAAAAGTGAACTTTACTCATAATGAGTATGGTTGGATAGAAATACATGATTTGTGAAGTCAACTCATAAAAGGAAGTTGTCGTGGGGGCAGTGACAAACATTCAAGCATATGAGTGAATCAGCTCATTTGTAGATGTGTACTTTGTAAATGCACTCAAATGTTAGCTAGGTCTTACTACATTTATGGACCTGTGTAATATGAGAAGTCATGCCAATTGGGAAAATGTTGAGGGGCTAGATAAGGTTCAAGGCAGATTTTTTAACACATTCAAAGGATATGGGAAGGGCCCCAATGCTCTAAAGTAATTTATGAGAGTCGAATATCTTAGCTCATGGAAGTATTGAGATATTTGAGAAAAATGGCTTGGCACAAGTCTAAAAAATCCCAAATGGTGTTCCACGTGCAGATATATCTATGAGATGTCAAAATCTAGGGGTCCTGCGAATTTGTCAGAATGCAAAATTTATGTACACCTCAATATCCTCTAAATTCGGATATCAAAGGAAATTGATGAATTGTGCTAAAGGGGTCAAGCCTAGTGGGTTCTATGACCTAGGCTAAAGTAGTAAATGCCACGAATTTATGGTAAGACCATGTGGATTCCATGGGTGGATTACAAGGGAAGTGGATCAAATGGTGTGGCAAGACTAATGAAATGACACACTGTGAGCGTGACACATGGCATTAAGGAATGGTGTTTTCTAATGGCGAGGTGACCAATTTTTGGATGATAGATAGTACTATCAAAGGATGCCTCGTTTAACCATTGGCCATGCAGGTGCCACATGGCCCTACCTAATTGGTTAGACTTTGAAGGGGCACACCTCTTAACCTATAGGCCACATTGAGACAAAAATTATATGAGCGAAAAATTCTTGATGAGTTGGAAATATTCAAAGCTAATTCCATTAACTTTGGGAAAGAAGAAATTTTGTAACCTTATTTTTATATTGAGACTATGGAGGTTGGGTTAGTTAAAAACAACTTCCATCAACCTAGAAAATTCCATGGGGGTAGTAGGGAGTAATACATGGCCAAAGAAAAAAAGGTAACTTCTCTCATTGTTTTGGGAGGCTCTCTCATTCTTATTTAGTATGTGGTGAAGGGGTCCTCTTCAATGGACAAAAAAATTAAAAAGTATTATGAAAAGAATTAAGAAAGTAGCTAAAGGGTTTTCTTAAATAGTATATTTCCATGTTCCTTGTAATCTGAATCATAATGAAGGGTGCAAATTAAAATTGGGACATTTTAAAATCAATGACACCTTCCATTTCTTCAACACAAATAGATTGACATTACATATTGCATTATCAATCAATTATAATTTGAGATGTAATTTTTTCTAGTGAATTAGTTTAGTAATTGATATACCTACAAAACTCCATTTTTATTATTGAGTGAAAAAATATATAAAATAGCTCACAAAACTTTTTGAAATATTTAACTATGTACTACATAAATCTACTACATAATAGATTTGATTTCATCCACCCAAAATATATTATATTATATATATTTATATATATTATTATTAATAATTAATTTTAACAATTAATTAAAACTAATACATATAAATATAAATAAAATTAATATTTTCGCAACAATAATTTACACTCACTAACTTAACTATATATATATGATTTTCAAACATTAATATTTTCATCAAATTTTTAATTTCACGTGCAAATCTATGTATTTTAAATAAATTTATTAAATATACGAATAAATAAAATTTTTGATAAAACACTAAAAATAAATATATCATAGACATCCTTGAAATAAAAGCCTTCTAGAACTTCAAGAAAATGAGCATACTAAACACATCTCTCACGTCTCTAAAAGAAATTTAAATATAAATAGGAAAAAAACGAATATATTAGCTTTTTATATTACAAATTTTCATACGAGCTCATCAATCCTATAACTCTCGTGAGGTAAAGAATAATTATTAAATTCATCTGGATAAGCTATGACTTTATCGTAGTTTGAAACCATTTATTACTTTCATCAAAAATAAAATTGAAACCCTAATTTAAATGAAGCTATGGCTCTCTCATTAAAATTCAAAATTCAATGGTGGCTCTCATATATCAGATTCTCGCTGAAAATATATTCAAGGATTTTGCACTTACCGATTTCCAAGGAGACGATGCATGCTGATTATAAGCTCCTCTTCTTCCGGCGAAATTTTTCCACGCTTGATGCCTGGACGAAGATAATTCACCCAGCGCAATCTACAGCTCTTCCAAGAGCGCTCCAAACCTGCAATTAACTTGCTGCCTTTAATTAAGGTGACCTTATCCGGGGTACATATGTATTCAACTGGCCACTGTGTATACCAACCAATCATGTATGTGTGACTACCGTAGATTCACTTTTAACCTGAAATATATAGTCATAGAACACTCTCACGCTTAAGCTATTTGGGGAAATCTCACCTTTTCTGTGTAGAACACGTCGCTTCTGTAATCACTATAACTCATTGAATTTAACATTGGCTGTATTCAACGTGAATATTATGTAGGCTACGACAAACCTGGATTGTTAAAGCCTCTTCTAATGAAATAATTGTCATTCTGCCACATCAATTCAATTAGAAGCCCAAAATCACGAAGTAGAAGATCAAATTGGACAAGGATTTCATCACCTGCTCGCTTCGGAAGAGATGGCCATTGACCTTCACCATGGGCCTTGATATAGTCCATCAAAGCAGAATCCTCCTCGATTGTCCAGGCCTTGCGGCGAAGGTATTTTCTACTCGATTCGGGAGCCTGTTCCATATCAGCTCAGGTTCCTATACAAATGTCCACGAATGAGCCGAATTATTTTCTCTATTCTTATAGATTATTGCATATATAGTTGGTTTACGAGTTGTTTGCTGAGGGCATTTTTGTTTTGACAAAGATATTGCTATTCCCGCGTCAAACGGCACCGTCGAATTCCGGGAATCTGGGTTTGAAAGTGACTACCACCGCCCTTCTTTTTCATTGTAACCAAGAAGGAAAGCAATTCCTGATTAGATGCGCTATCAGATTCTCGATATTAAACCCAACATGAACCGAACACGCAACCTTCATATCTCGTCTTACACGCTCTACCATTGCGCCACCCTCTTTGTCAATATCAAAAGTAATTGTTCCCACGCTCTTTCTCAATATCAAAAGTAATTGTTGTGGTATATCAAAAGTAATTGTTCCCACGCTCTTTCTCAATATCAAAAGTAATTGTTGCGGTATAGATCATAGTCATCCAGTTTTAGTTCGAATTTGAATTCATTTTAATACGGAAAAAAACTGGCAGTGAGCATCACTTTTTTCTCTCTCAAATGAGTGAAATGAGTGTTAAGTAGATTATTAAGAAATCATGAGAAATGAACTATACTTGAATGGTTCATGATGCACAATACTTGCCAAGGTTTTGCAAATATGGTAGCAATTTAAGTGGGTATGATTGTGGGGAATCTAGTTACAAGGTGCTTCGAAGTGATGATTGACCCTATGTAATTTATTTTACTAGTTTTAATCCCACTTCTTCATCCTTGTGAGCATCACTCAGATGCAGTGAGTGCTAAGCGAACTATTCAAAAATCAATGAGTGCTAAGTGGACTATTCAAAAATCAATGAGTGCTAAGTCGACTATTAAAAAACACACGCAGGGTGCAATGATTACAACTACCTCTCATAGAAATGGTCATACATGAACTACTACCTCTCATGGAAATGGTCATACATGAATACCACTCGATGCAATAGTGCTAAGTGAACTATTCAAAAATCAATGAGTGCTAAGTGGACTATTAAAAATGCACACAAGATACAATGATTACGACTACCTCTCATAGAAATGGTCATACATGAACTACTAACTCTCATGGAAATGGTCATACATGAATGACTTACTTAATGCAGTTGAATCCAAAAAAAAATGATATCTACTATACCTCTTATTCCAATATTTTAAATCATTTAAATTTACAATGAAAACAATGAAAACAACAAAACTTTCAAAATTGTTTCAATTATAAATATTGCAAATAAAATTATATATTGGACCAATTAGCTTAGTTTATATTTTAAATAGCAAGTAAATAGGAATTTTTAAGAATTTTTGTATTGACTCATTCACCCATGTGAGCCATAAATTTTGATACTTAATATAGAGTGAATTTCCAAGAAATTATATATTACAATGAATCAAATAAATTCCACATTATTAAATATTTTATGTTCATAATAAAATGGTATATTAATTGTGTGCAAACATTTTTTAAAAATATACACTTATACTATCAATTGCTAATTTTTTATTTTTCAAACCAAGCTCACCTCTAATTTATACGGTAAGAAGAACATCTATTTTTTTGTATAATACAAAATATTAATCTGTATAATTTAATACTTATTACTTACTCAAAATAATACAAAATGTTAATATGTATAATGTAATACTTAGGAAAAATCCTTATCAATAAAGTCCACCTTAAAAAAATTCCATTTACTAATAAAATTCATGCAATGTTTCTATTTTTTAAATTTATAAATCTACAATTTACAAATTTACAAATTACATATATCATATATATTTTTTTCTTTGCTCTATAAACATAATTATGGCAGAAACCATAGATTTTCAATTATTTCATTAAAAAATTGCTCAGAAATTTACCGTAAAATTCTTATTGCACAAACTAAGAGGCAACACTATGATTTGGTCAGCATAATCTTATGCGATTTCCTAAATTGGAAAGGGGTTTTGAACCGTAAATTGGAAGCTAGAATCTCGAATAGAAATTTGCAATAGTCTTAATATATTACTCAACAAACCTAATATTTAGTGCACTGTATCCAATCTGAATTGTCATAATAATTCGCAAATCAAAAGAACTTGCCGTTTTTCGAATTTTTTTCGGTAGTACAGCAGAATTTGGTAACTATAGTATACAGTGATATGATATGGAATTTAATGGTAAGTTTTACAGGGTCAAACCTACAAGGCCAAGTTTCACTGCCTAAGTCATAAAAGACCAACAGTGCCAGCTATCTTCACATTCCACAGCCCCTTGAGCCACTTACCACATCAGTTGCTCACAGCACCAGTCCACCTCTGGGTGCACTACATACTTCAAATCTTGCTCAGGTGGAAAGAAAAGGGGTGAATTCCGTCTTGGAAATGTCGGTTGGTCATTCCTTGATCTTATA
>APFE030465731.1:0-10643 GCA_000404065.3 Pinus taeda
AATTGCTTAGGGTTTAGGGTTTATAACAATTTAGTAAATTCTTTAAATAAACACTTAAAAAAAGTTACAAAAATGCTTGTTAAGATGTTATAAAATACTTAGGGTTTAGGGTTTAGGTTGGGAGTGTGAGTATTAGGGTTTAGGGTTTATGGTCTATAATGCTTCAATAAATTCTTTTAATAAACACTTATAAAAATGTTAAAGAATGGTTTTTAGTGTTTATGGTTTTTTTGGGATTTTTAGGGTTTAGGGTTTTTTAGAGTTTAGGGTTTAGGGTTTTTTAGGGTTGAGGGTCTTTATGGTTTATGGTATTTTTAGGGTATTTAGGGTTTTTTAGGGTTTAGGGTTTGTAGTTTAAGGTTAAGGTTTTAGGGATTATGGGTTTAGGGTTTATAGAACTTAGGTAAATGGTTTTAGTAAACACTTAAATAAAAGTTACAAAACACTTTTTAAAACGTTATAGAATCCTTAGGTTTTAGGATTTGAGGTTTACGGTTGAGGGTTTAGGGTGTAGGTTTAGGAGTTTAGTGTTTAGAGTTTATAAGACCTTAGTAAATGCTTTCATGCTTTAGGATTTACTGTTTAGGGATTATAAGACCTTAGTAAATGATTTTACGGTTTATCCTTTAGGCTTTAAGCATTAAGATATAGGGTTTGGGGTTTGGGGTTTAGGGTTTAGGTTTTATAACAATTTAGTAAATTCTTTTAATAAACACTTAAATAAAAGTTACATAATGCTTTGTAAAATGTTATAAAATTCTTAGTGTTTAGGGTTTACCATTTAGGGTTTAGGATTTAGGGTTTCAGGTTTAGGGTTTAGGTTTTAGGGCTGATGGTTTAGGATTTATAACACTAAAGTTACAAAACGATTTTTAAAATATAAAAAAAAATATATCGTTTAGAGTTTACGGTTTAGGGTTAAAGATTTATAACACTTTAGTAAACTCTTTTAATAAGCACTTAAATAAACGTTTAAAACGCTTTTTAAAATGATATAAAATGATTAGGGTTTAGGTTTAAGGGTTTGGGGGTTTGGGGTTTAGGGTTTAGGGTTTATGTTTTAAGGTTCATAACACTTTAGTAAATGATTTTAATAAACACTTCAATAAAAGTTACAAAACACTTTTTAAAATGTTATAAAATTCTTAGAGTGATTTAAGATTTAGTGTTTAGGGTTCCAGTTTTGGGGTTTAGAGTTTCGGTTTTAGTGTTTAGGGTTTAAAAGTTACAAATAGTTTTTAAAATGTTATAAAATTCTTAGGATTTAGCGTTTAGGGTTTAGGGTTTATAGCTTTTTAGTAAATGTTTTTAATATACACTTAAATAAATGTTACAACACACTCTTTAAAATGTTATAAATTAATTTGGGTTTAGGTTTTAGGGATTAGGGTTTCAAGTTTATAACACTTTAGTAAATTCCTTTAATAAACACATAAAAATAGTTACAAAACACTTTTTAAAATGTTATGAAATGCTTAGGGTTTAGGTTTTAGGGTATAAGGTATAGGGTCTAGGGTATGGGGTTTAGGGTTTAGGGTTTATAACTCTTTAGTAAATTTTTTTAATAAACATTTAAATAAAAGTTACAAAACACTTTTTGAAATGTTATAAAAGGCTTAGGCTTTAGTGTTTAGGGTTTAGGTTTTTTTTTTAGGGTTTATATTTTAGGGTTTAGTTTTTATGGTTTAGGGTTTAGAACACCTTAGTAATTTATTTTGATAAAAAATTAAGTAAAACTTAAAAAACTATTTTTAGAATGCTATAAAATGCTTAAGGTTAATACTAGTAAATTCTTATAATAAACGCTTAAATAAAAGTTAAAAAAACTTTTTAAAATGTTAAAATTAATTAGGGTTTAGGATTATGAGTCTAGGGTTTAAAATACTTTAGTAAATCCTCTTCATAAACATTTAAATAAAAGTTAGAAACTGTTTTAAGCTGTTATAAAATGCTTAGGGTTTAGGGTTTATGGTTTGGGGTTTGGTGTTTAGATTTTAGTGTTTAGGATTGGTTTATAGCACTTTGGTAAATTCTTTTAATAACCACTTAAACAAAAATTACAAAACACTTTTTAAAATGTGAAAAAATGCTTAGAGTTTAGGGTTTAATGTTGGCAATTTGGGGTTTATGGTTTAAGGTTTAGGGTTTTGGGTTTGGGTTTTAGAGGTTAGGGTTTAGGGGTCATAAGAATTTAGTAAATGATTTTAATAAACAATTAAATAAAAGTTTCAAAATACTTTGTAAAATGTTATAAAATGATTGCCACATCTCTTCCTTGAGATAAGCTACCATTGCCCAAGCCAGTTTATTTCCATTTTGTATGTAAGTATATTTCAATTCCTTGATATTAATGACATGAAGTTTTGTTTATGCTTCAACTCTATGTTTATGTTTATAGTTTTATTATGTTTCGGTTTGGATCATCATAACATTCACTATGAGTAAAATCACTCCTCCCTAGGACCACTACATGCACATGCCACAACCTAAGATGGTGAGTAGTTTTATTGAGGGATTCTTTCTTGGAGAGTGCAATACTTGGAGTTTGTTTTGAATTAGGACATGATGTGGAGAATTAAAGGTTGGATCTTCTTTTAGAGACCACAAAACCATGTGAGGAGGATTGCTTGAAATGTGGATCCTTACCTTAAAATCCATGAAACTTTGGAGGTGGCTTCCAACCACCACATGGCACTTGTACATCTTCACTAAACTACCCTTATGCAGATATATATTGTAATAACTTATATTAGGTTGTCGCGCAATTGATTACCATGGCTAATCGTGTTAGTTTTTTCTATTGTTAGAAAAAAAATTATTATTATATAAATTTATATCTTTATTGGTTAATTGTTGTTCTTATAGTAGATTGGATTGAAATTATAATCTTATTAAAGCATATATATTTAAATACTATATTAATTATCTATTTAATATAATTATATTTTTTATGGGTATTTTAAATTATGGATGAAATATAATTTTTCACGATCATTTTTTTAATTAATTTTAATTTTAACCAAATTCCAACTTAGATTCTTAAAAACCTAAGTTTAACCTGTTTAATTTGTCAAATTTTGAGTGCCTGAAGGTTTTTTTTACGTCGGTTGAATTCATTTATGCATTCAAAAATATATTTTAGACAAAAAAAATCATAGTGTTGCTCGAAATTGGTCTTGCCAGTATTTGTATCCCCATATTCTCATGAAAAAAACTATTTCGATTATAAATTAGACTACTCCTTATTTACATATTTTTGATTTATACATTTTATTATATTGCTTTGAAATTTCTCTATTAGATATTGTTACATCTCTCAATAATTTTTATCATTAAATTTATATGGATAACTAATTTAAATTTTAATGATATCTTAGGTTAGCACATTAAATACTCTCCACTATCACTTAAGCTTTCTACTCAATGTTGTAATTTGTATTATATTTGTTGAAAAGATTATGAAGGATAACTATGCACAAAATGACTTGAATTTGATTTGTAGCTAAGACAATTCCTGACTAATATAAGTTTGAACCTTTCTAACTAGAACTTATAATAATTCACACATACAATACATAATTGTGAACCAAAATTTGAAAACACTATTTCTAGTTGCTGCTTAGTGAATATGTGGAGACAAATACAATAATATTAAAAATTAAGTTAAATTAGATAAACATTTAATGAGATATTTTATATTAATATCTATTAGTTTTATACTAATATTATATGACTAACTATTTCAAATGTGTTCCAAATTAACACATTCAATACTTATCTCCAAGAATTGAAGCTTTTAACTCATGTGAACTCTTACATGTTCGGTTGGATGTTTTCTTGTGGAAATCACAATGTTGCAGTCAAAATTGTTAATCGAAATTTAAAAATAATATTTTCAGTGGCTGTTTTATGAAAATTTGAAAACAATAAATAACTTAAGACATCTCTATGAGGGGTTGGACAATCATTACACCAAACATTTCTCACTATCAAGTTGGCTTGGTAAGACACTGTTCACCCTAACAAATAGTAGAGTGTCATCATGGCCTACCTCACTCCAATTAAAAATCAACAAATAGATTTGAAATTACATCAACGACTCAAGTAGTAGTCCTATGGACATGAGAAGAAGAGTTAATCTCTAGAATTTCGGTTTATCACACAATCATATCCATGGATGACTCCTACTCTTGGATATTGACTTTGAGATTTTAAGACATAAGCATCTAGATCACTCCAGAAATAAATTCAATGGTTCGGTCCATGCCACCTTCAACCAACTACTAGAGCTGTAGGTGTTAAACATTTTCTTCAATTTTCTCAGTGCTACAATTCCACCATTTTTATTAAATCTTCTAAATATTTTATAACTTAACTTAAGCTACAATTTTATCACTAGATCCATGTCGTTTTAGCTAGGAAATCTAAAGTACATATAACATCTATGGCTAGTGTATGATTCTACTTCCTACAATCACTTCTATCATTTAATAGATTCTAAAAAATTACGTAGCACAATATGTTTACTCCAAATTTAGAGAAGGATGTTATACAAGTATCCCTTACCATTTTTATTACAGTAGTGATATCAATATATGTCTCCATTACCTCCTCACCATAATAAGAATAACATTGCTTCTATCATCTCTTTCTTGACTTTTTCTCTCTTGAATGCGGTAATTTCTCTTTTGAGCTACTGTTATTAGTTGACATATTCTACTTCTCTAATTCTATTTTTATGTAAGCAAAAATACTTTTTTCAATTGAAAATTGACACATACATTTAAAAATTGAACACTAAAAAATAATATAAGAAAAATCCTCGACACAGTTACTTTAGTGAATCTGCAGGTCTTTCTAGATATAGTGAAACAACAATTGGAGCTTATCCATACTACCTTCCAGGATAATTCAGATTTCTACTCGGAAAGAGGTCAAAAGCAATGATAATCACAATGTGTACCTTTTGGAAGACACCTGTTTTGGTATTTTTGTAGAATCCAATCAACATTGCCATACATATAATTAAATTTAGAAAAACATATCTATACTTTGTTAATTTTTGGGCATGGAGGGACGAAGTGGAAAATATCATATTGTTTTATAAAATATAAGATACATGAAATTAATGTTGTGAAAGCATAAGCATAATAGCTGAAATGGGCTTGACACACAAACATTAAGGCCTCAGGTGATCTAAAAATTATAGGCCATTATCATATCATATAATGCGATAATTATGATTACTCATAAATATCATTACCATATATTGAATCCCATAAAATGATCTTTTGGTCAATTTTAATGGTCAAAATATCATGTGCATAATACACATTTTTTATATTCCCTTTTCATGGAATTTAATTTGAAGGAGCTACATTCACCTTTATCTTCACTATGTTAAGCCACTTTAACAACATATAAGGTATATTTAATATGCTAAGTATTAAAGTTGATGTGTACTATGACTTTTAGGAGTTACAATGTCTTTACTATGACACTAGGGGGCATAGTTTATCGAATTCAGTGTGTTAAAGATCATAGTGCATTATAGTTACCAAATTTTAGATTTAGTATGTTAAGGATTATAAAGTAATCAACGTCATTTTCTCTCATAGTAATAGTGGTTAGAGGTCACATTGTGGTAGGCTTTGTAATTCTCTAAGAGTACGAGTAATCACCTTAAATTAGGGGTTATATGGGTCATGGGATATCTCAATTTTTTCGCATTCATAATGGCTTTTGTTTAAGGGACGCATATTGCATTAGATATTTTGGTGGTCATAGTGGTGAAAGGGAAGAGAAATAATTATTCTAGTTAATATATAGTGCAATGAATAAGAATATCTAATAATAACTTTATTATAATTAGTGATTTCAAAGGTACATATATTAATATATTTATTTTAAAATCAAAATATTTTTGGGAAAAATAGTGGATGCTTCCATATGATTTCCCTCATTGTTGTAATGATACAACTATTGGACCGTAGCAAAACAAGCAGTAGAAGATTTAGTATCTAGGGTTTTTCGAAGCTCTAGGTTTTGCATCTCTTAAAAATATTTAAAGAAGAAAAGATTATCCATAAATTTGAGATAAATGATTTATTTGTATAATGTAGCATTCAAATTTTTCTAACCTAAGATTATTTAGAAAAATATATGAATTAATTTTTTTATTATTAATTAGAAAGACTATTAATCCATATGACTCTATTTATTTATTAAAGAATAATATTACTAATCCATATGAATTTAATAGGGATTTTTGCTATTAAACAAACTATCCTTAAATTTTATTTTAACAATTTTACTATATAGCAAAAAATTACTAATTATAATTACGCTCATTTCTATTTTCTTATTCATAATTATGTGATTTCATTCTCGTTATTAGAGATGTTATTTAGATGTTGTGTAGATAATGTTTGAGAGAACATCCATGGTTTGGGCCCCTTATATAGAGATTCACTTTTTAAATTTTTTGTTTTATGAAAGCAATTCAGTTTTTTTCTTTTAATTTTACCAACACTTTTGTAAGGTTTTTTTTTTCCACAATCATTTTCGATTTTTTAAATTTAACTATTTTTTATTTTTATTTTTGAAGCATTCGAGAATGCAATTAGCATCATCATGTCTAAATTTAAGTGTTAAGTTTTTGTGTTGAAAATGTAATTAATATTTCTTAAGTTCAAGAAATGGAGTGGGTTTAGAGCTGATATCTATATTCAAGAATGTAAATTATTTTCTTCTTTCTAAATATAGCTGTTGCCTTTTTGTTTTTTGAGCTTTCAAGAATATAATTAATATTTGCTAAATTTGATAGTTGTGTGTGTCTTTTTGCTTTTCTAAATGTTCAAGAATGTGATGCAATTGTAGAGTGAGAAAATAATTTTCAAATTTGAATATTTTTTGATGGCCTTAAAAAGTATGGTGAATGTCTTATAGGAGAGTTCCAAAAATAGTTTCCAACAAAAACATTATGTGAACATCACATGAGAAAATCTATAAATATTAAAAATTCATTTGAAACATTATCTTCTCACCAATCAAACTCATAGTAATTATTGCTTAGCTTCCATCCAAAAACTTGTAGACTTGTCTTATTATTAACCAAACAAAAAAATTAAATTTGAAATATTAAACAACAGTGCTTGTAACCGTAACGATGGTCTCATTGGGAAGCTTGTCACTTAAGAAAACAAATGACATACCAAAATTTAATGTCCACATGAATAGTTGTAACAAGCGAAACGATTTATAGCACCCGAGAAGCATTACAAGTATTGTAACAAGTCAAAAGATTTATACCGAACATTATAGAAACATTTTTTCTCCATTATATTTTAACCAGTCAAAGGATTAAATGCAGATGCATAAGTAGTTGGTGCGTCTTACCAAAATTTAATGTCCACATGAATAGTTGTAACAAGCGAAACGATTTATAGCACCCGAGAAGCATTACAAGTATTGTAACAAGTCAAAAGATTTATACCGAACATTATAGAAACATTTTTTCTCCATTGTATTTTAACCAGTCAAAGGATTAAATGCAGATGCATAAGTAGTTGGTGCGTCTGTGACAGGTAATGCGAGTAGTGGGTGGTTGGAATAAAAAAATTCAAACTAGTTTATGCCAATCAACGTTCATCGAAACTTCAAACGAAATTATGCCAAAGTAGTGGGCGCGTGTAGTTGGTTATAAACTCTGAAACCGCCATATGTGGGTTCGCGATGTTAAATTTATTTGAATTTATGAGAGATAGTGGGCGCTTGTAATTTGTTATAAACCCCGAAACCGGCATATGTGCGTTCAAGATATATGAGTTCGGGATAGTTATAGGTTAAGTTTGTTATAATTTATGCATAGTGTTTATCGAATTTTCAAAAGAATTTATGCCCAGTAGTGAGTTTGTTATAAACTTTGACAATAAAGAGGAATGTTCCATTTTGACAATGCCTGGGGCTGTTCGCCTTCGTTATATTATCTCACAAAAGAAATCTATTACACTCCTGTATGTATGGGAGCGTGTTGTATATTCTGGTATGTACAGCGCGTGTTTTATACTCAGCTATATTAGGGTATGTATGAGATTTAAATATATTTTCATATTTTTCTTATTTTTTTTAATATGTTATTAACCATCTAAAAGTTTATTTTGATATCTCAATATTCTCATTTTTCACTGACATGGAAAGTGTCACCTATATTTCACATTTATTAAATGAGGGGTTTTGGTAAATAATGAAGTTAATGAAACGTTAATATATGTATTATGTTTTTATTATACTTTCGATTGTATCTTTAAATTCCATTCATAAAGAGAGAAATGAGAATGTATTCAAGTTTTTCATAATTTTAATAGAAAAATATTTCATAGACTAAACATATCAATCAAAGTTCTTCAAATTGAACTCAACATCAAAGTTCAACAAAAGGCTTCTCGATATAACTTAGCATTGATTACACAAAACAAGGAGAAAATGAAAACATTAAATATTAAAAAAATAATGTTGCAAATATATGTTTATGCACATTAATGTAGATCTTAGTGATTAAAAAACAACTATGGGAAAACATAATTTAGAAATTTAAAATACATATAATTGAATTTGTGACAACATATGTATGCTTGCTTAATTTCACTATGTTGATAGGAGTGTATATCTCGGAATTGGAATTCTATAATTTTAATTTAATCATCAACAACTAATAGATTGATGCTAGGATTATTTTTAATATTAGTTGTGAATAGATAGTTGAGATTTATTTAAAATGTGGCTTTAAAACTTTTTCATTTTCAATTTAATTAAAAATATTGTTGCGAAGATTTGACTAGAAAATGATTTGTTTCTTTTATTATAACCATTGCACTCATCTAGTCAATTGTTTGCTAAAAAATATAGAAATTAATGTGTGATAACAATCAAAACTCTACACCCATTATACATGTGACATTGTCCAAATTAAAAAAAATCGTAGAAGTTAATTGAATTATAACTTTATTATTATTATAAAAAAATTTAATGTAAGGGTTATAAAGCATATAACAATAATTTTAGACATGTATATTGACTCCCACTTCCCGTGGATACTCTTAGATAGTAAATAGATCTTCTTACAATACAATGTGGTAATACCATGGATTACCAATACGAGATACCCAATGTGACATGTATAGTTATGAAATTTTCTGAAATTAATTAATTTGAGATAAATTTATTAAAAAAGAATACCTAAATTGCACACAAATCTTATCATCATATATCATTACTACTATGTATATTCCAACATATTCCATGGAAGTTAAAAGTCTACAACAACCATAATAATTAAGTTATTAGTATGAAATATCTACTTTGTCTATTAGCATAATAATAGTGATATCTATTTTGGAATTTACTTTCATTTTAATTTAAAAAATCTTAAAATTAAATCTAGAAAAAGCATGGAAGCCAAATAAATAAAATTAATGGTAAGTGGAGATTGGTATCAATTGATGATAAACATCAAAATACGAACCCCATGATACCTCTCTCATTTCATGGGCTAAAAAACACATAAAAATAAATTAAATTATAAATTTACTATATATTATTTTTTAGTTATTTATAATATTTTTTTTCATGCAGGATTGAATATCGAATAATCATCGTGAAGAAATTTAGGGGTGAAATTTTGCCCATGGAGAAAATTAAAGGGTTTAAAATTTTGTTTGGGAAATTATATTTACTCATAGTTCATTACTAATAACTACTCAAAATTTATTTTATAAAAGAATCAGGTTTGGAGGTCGGCATAACCTTATTTCAAGGGAGAATAGAAAAAGATAAATCAGCTCATGAAGAGCTACAACTTTCATTCACCACAATTTGCAAGAAAGGGTATTTTGGTAGCTATTTTGTTATAATTTATGCTAGTGTTCATTGAACCTTCAAATGAATCTATGCCCGCTAGTGGACATGTGTAGTTTGTTATAAACTCTGGCAAGAAAGCTACATATTCTAGTTTGATAATGCAAGGGGTAGTTCACGTTCGTTATATTATCTGAAAAAAGTAACGTATTACACTCCAGTATGTATGGGCGCATGTAGAATAGAAACATGATGGTGAAATTTGTTATATTCAAAAGAGAAATCTATCACAGTCTGATAACGACATGATATGTTATGGAAATCATGAAAATTGGGAGCCAATGAAACCTTTAAAAGGTGTGAGAAGTACATATACGTCAGGTTTGTTATAATTTATGCCTAGTGTTCATCGAACATTCAAATGAATTTATTCCTTATGCCTAGTGTTCATCGAACATTCAAATGAATTTATTCCCAGTAGTGGGCACGTGTAGGTTTTTATAAACTCTAGAAAGAAAGCAAGTTATTCTAGTTCGACAATGCCTGGGGTTGTTTGTGTTTGTTATATTATGTGAAAAAAGCAATGTATTACAGTCTGATATGTATGGGCATGTGTAGAACAGAAACATGATGGTGAAACTTGTTATATTCAAAATAGCAATTTATCACACTATGATAATGGTGTGATATATTATGGAAATCATGAAAATTGGGAGTGGATGAAACCTTCAAATGCTGTGGGAAGTACATATAGCTGTAGAAGAAAGTGGAGAAATTGCTATATATAT
>APFE030465735.1:11004-34090 GCA_000404065.3 Pinus taeda
ACAACTGAAGCATGAACAAGGTGTAACATGACTCATTGGACTCTGATATGATGATGACAACCCTATGAATGATGATACACTCAGCTGAATGATGACATGGATGGGCCTTTGGGCAACTTTAGAAGGAGTTAAACAAACCCTAGACCTAATGCCTAGTGACCAAATTTTGCTTGAAGACTCACTGAAATGACAAAATTTGACCTTGACACTTCAAAATCACTTTGTAAGAGAATATTTGATCACTGATGGAAGGCTGTAAAGACTGACACTAACACCACCAAAAGTTGGTTTTCAAGCATCGACTAAGTGAGGGTGTAGTTGTCTCACTCGTCTAATCTCTATCCACTTTGCACTGCTCGGCTTTGAACCCTTGAGCCCTACTCTGAGGTACTCAACATCTCCTCTGCGCGTCGCCCTCACCTTCCTGTCTAGAACTGTTTCTTCCTGTAATTCATTAAGATATTCAGGTAACATGTCATCAGTAGAAGGCAATTGAATCTGCTCTTCGGGATCCTCAATTAGAGAGGGTTCAAACAATATCAAGCAATCTGCATTTACAACTGAGTAGATGTGCATGTAAGCTGGTAGATCAAGGAAAAAATCATTTTCACCAATCTTCTCAAGTATTTTGAAGGGTCCATACTTGATGGGCTTTATCTTTTTACCTTCACCTTGCATCCTGTCCTTGCTGATATATAGCTAAACTTGGTCACCAACTTGGAAACTATGCTCCATCCGATGCTTGTCATACCTTGCCTTGTATTTGGATTGGCTCTTTTCCAGCTGTTCTTGTACTGCTTGGTGGATCTCTTGGATCTGTTCAATTAACCTACTTGCCCTGTCCACATCACTATGTTCCTCAACTGTGGTACCTTTACCAAAGACAAAATCCAAAGGAGACCCTGGGGTGAAACCAAAACAGGTCTCAAAATGAGATCTCTATGTAGAAGAATTTTTTGCTTTGTTGTAAGCATGCTACACATAACACAAATGTTCATCCTAAAGCTTAGGATGTTTGTTGCAATATCCTCTGAGTAACTGGATCACTGTCCTGTTAACTACTTCTGTCTGGCCATCTGTTTGTGGATGAAAAGCTGTGCTTTTCTTCAGTTTGGTGTCCATCAGCTCCCACATACTTGACCAAAACTTCCCCACAAATCGGGTATCTCGATCAGATACAATGGAAGTGGGTAGTGCAAAATGAACCCATACATGTTCAAAGAATAGTTTTGCAGTTTGTTCAGCTGTAATCTGTTTATTACAAGGTATCAAAATACACATTCTGCTGAACCTATCCACAACAACATATAGAGAATCATGACCTTTCCTAGATTTAGGCAGTCCTCCAACAAAATCCATGGAAACACTTTCCCAAGGGTGAGAAGGAATTGGTAATGGAGTATACAAGCCTAGTTTTCTATTGTCGGGCTTGCTTTTAGCACACATAGTACATCCTCTTACATATCTAGAAACTGTCTCATTCATTTTTGGCCAATAACAAAATCTTTGTAGCTGTGCAACTATTTTACTTACCCCAAAGTGACCTGATATCAGAGAAGTGTGTGCTTCTCTAATTATCTTTACTCTTTCAGTTTGTGGAATGCATAACTTCTCACAATGGTATAAGAGTCGGTCCTTTACATGATACTCCAATTCTTCTACTCATTTGTCTTGACTAAAGTTACATATACATGTTTAAAGTCTATATCTTGAGCATATTGTTCAATGTAGCTTTCATGTAGCACAGAATTATGCTTAAGTATAGTAGATGCATTTATAATGGGTCTAGATAACATATCCGCAACTTTATTATGTATGCCATTTTTATATCTAATGACTAAATGAAACTATTGTAGAAAATCCATCCATCTGAAGTGTCTTGATTGCTGCAACTTAGTTTGGGAGTGTAGATATTGAAGTGGTTGATGACCAATATGTATTACTGTCTCTTTGCCCATTAAGTAATGTTTCCACTTTTTCACACTCTGTACTAATGCATACAATTCTTTATCATATGTAGGATAGTTAACTACTGCAGGATTAAAAGTCTCAGAATGATAACATATGGGTTTACCATGTTGTGTCAACACTGCTCCCATGGCATAGTCACTGGCATCTGTTTGGATCTCAAATGGTCTTTGAAGATTAGGCAGTGCTAGTACAGGTGTTGTACTAATAATTTCTTTCAAGGTGTCGAAGGCTTTCTACTATTTGCCTCCCCACTGAAATACCTTGTTCAATCCTGTTAAAGCATGTAAGGGAGCTGCAATTGAGGAAAAGTTAGAAATGAACTTCCTCCAATATTGTGCTGCTCCTAAAAAGCTTCTAACTTCTGTAGCAGATTTGGGTTTAGGCCGGTTTACAATCACTGCCACCTTAAAGGGATCTATCTTCAATTCACCACCCCCTACTATATGACCCAAATAATTTAGAGATGTTTTACCAAATTCACATTTTGAGAGTTTAACATGAAGTTTTTCTCTTTTCATAACATCTAATGTCTGCCTAACATTCTTTAAGTGTTCTTCCCGCGTTTTGCTAAAAATTAGAATGTCATCCAGATACACAATAACAAAATCATCAAGAAAAGGTCTGAGTACATCATTCATTAATCTCATGAAAGTAGCAGGAGCATTGGTTAAGCCAAAATGCATAACCAACCACTCATACAATCCCTACTTTGTTTTGAAAGAAGTCTTCCATGCATCTTGTTCTGCAACTCTGACCTGATGGTATCCACTGTGCAAGTCTATCTTGGAGAAATAAACAGCTTCTTTCAATTGATCTAAAAGATCATCTATGCGAGGAAGGGCATAACAATTTTTGATTGTTATCTTATTCAGTGCTCGGTAATCAATCCACATTCTCCACGAGCCATCCTTCTTTCTCACCAAAACGATTGGTGACCCGCATGGTGATGTGCTAGGCCTGATGAACCCCTTCTCGAGCAACTCCTGCACCTGCTTCTTGATTTTAGCGTTCTCTAAAGCAGACAACCTGTACATTCCAATGTTAGGCAATGGAGCATCTTGATGCAAAATAATATCATGCACTATTTCCTTTTTGGGTGGTAGACCTTTAGGTTCTTGAAACAAGATATCATACTCTGAAACAACCTTTTCTAAATCAACTTGCTGTTTAGCATTACAACCCTCAAATACATTGGTTTTATCAGGTTTCTTTTCCTTTACAACCATCAATAAGAATTGTTTGCATGAATTTATCATTCTTTTCATCTCCCCTGAGTTTATGAGAGTATAATTATTCTTGAGCTTGTGAGCTCTTACAAAGTATTCGATTCCATCTTTAACAAGTAGATACTTATTCTCAGCTCTATAGAAAATAGCTTTTCTATCATACAAGTAAGGACTTCCTAGAACAATTCCACATATATCCAAAGGAATTATGTCTAACTCAACCTCATCTACAAATGCTGACCCAAAACAAACTTGAGTTTGCACTGTCTAGTCACTTGTAGTTGTGATTTATCATTCAACCATCCTAATGGGTATGGTTTCTTCTGAGGTGTAGTTGCTAATCCCAATTTCTTTATAATTGCTTCAGAAATCAAATTTACTTGTGAGCCAATATCAAACAAAGTATCAATCTTTTGATGTTTGGGAACTCGAATATGAAAAAGCGCATGTCTTTTTCTCTCATGTTCTTCATCAATAATAGTTTGAGCAGAATTACTAGTAGATGCTTCAAAATTCTTACCTTTTGTACCTGTGGCTGCAATGATTGTTTCATATCCCAAGTCTGACCCCAAATCTTTCTGAATAGCTACAACAATATTCTTCTTCTTGCCCTCAGACTTCTTAGGTCTCAGCTTTGGATGCAAAATCCAACAGTGCTCATCATCATGCCCATCCTTTTTACAGTGAGTGCATGAAGCTTTGCCTTTCTGTGTAGTGTTAGCCTTCCTTGCTTTCCACTTCTACTTTCTTTTCTCCTTGCTCTTGCTTGCAGTGGGTTGGGATGGTCCCCAACTTCTGGATTTTCATTCTTTCCTCTAGCTTCTAGATGAGTAGCTTGTACAGATACCTCATCTATACTAGTGGGATTAAACATGAGGATGGTATGCCTCATGTAGCTGTGTAAACCACCAATGTAATTCATAAGAGTCTCTGGTGAGTCTAATAAGATCCCTAGAATCAATGCTCTCTTTCTAAATTTTTGAGTGTACCCTTGCACACTTTGCCCTTTCAACTGTCGAAGAGTTTGCCAACTCATCATGGCTTGTTGCATGTAGGCCAATGGATAGAATTGCTTCTTAATTGCAGAAACAAAGTCACTCCAGATAGAGATAGTCTTCCCATGTCTTTTCATGTCAGCTTGGGTTCTGCCTTCCCACCAAACCAAGGCAATGCCTCCTAGGCATAAGCTTGCCAGCTAAATTTTTCTCTTGTCTGAGTTGATGTTTTGCACTCTACAATACACATCAATTTGTCTAATCCAATTGTCCAACTTTTCAACATTAAGCTCTTCGTCATATATAGGCAAATTAAATTTAACATCTAGCTTAATCAAAGATGCTTTCTTATTATGCACAGGGCTATTAGGAGGTGTGAGAAAGCTTTCCTCTTTCCCTTTTCATTTTGAGTGGTCATGGGAATGAGACTCATCTTCCTCTTTGTCTTGTTTAGAACCTGATGAATCTTCATCCTTATGCTTTTTAAAGTCCCTATACATTTCTTCTACCATAGACTTTATAGCTAGGAAACTCTCTATGAATTGAGGGTCTGGCCCCATATAACCTTCCTTTGACATTGTCTTTTGAGGATAGACTCTCCCAATTTTAGGATTAGTTTCAACCAACTTTCCTTCTCCTAATTTGAGCTTTGATCTAGTGAGAATTCAACAGCTAAACCAACACAAGCTTGTCTAACCTTACAACCTAGAGCTCTGATACCACTTGATCTGATAATCACCCTGTGAGTGACCTCAGTTGAAGATTTATTAAATGAAGGTATTACAGACTCATGTGCTGATGTGTGTGTGTCTATGTTATTTAAGCAACGGATCAATTAGATTGCCAATACACAGACACTCAAAATGGAAAACAACAAAGAAATACAGTAAGCAAATACAAGAACACAAAAATTTAATAAGGAGTTCACCCTATTCTTCAGTCCAGCTCTCAGTGGTGGCCTTCTCTTATTGTGTTTTGAAGTAGGGAATTAAAATGAAAGAGCTCAACATGAGCCTCCTGAAACGGAATTTGCTTGGTAGCGTGGTTCTTGGATGCCCCAAGCCATTAGAGTACACATACTCTTTTCCTTACCAGCTCTGTGACCTTCTGGTCTACAATGGAGAGAGCCCAATGTGGTGCTCAGTCTGGATAGATCCTCTCTGGGATGGCTTGAATCTCTAAATCTATTTGGTGCTCGATGCTGCCTTCAGTCAACTCGACCCTCTATCTTCCATTCTGTTGTTGCTTCATTGTCTTTCTTCTCTCCGTTCTTCCTTTCTGTGTTTCGTCCTCCTCTTGGGGTTCTGGTTCTGCTCTCTTTCTCTGTGTGTGTGTGTGTTATGTTTTTTGTTCATGGCTTAAAACCATTCGTACCCACTACTCTTCGATTCCTCTTCCACTTCCTGTCGGATCACCTTCTACAGCTTCGCTTGGAGTTCCTTGTTCGGAATCATCATCAGGCTCACAAGGAGTGGCCAGATGTCCTCCTGTAGCTGCGCCAATTTGCTTCGTCGATTTAGTTTTCCGTTATGTCATGGAATGAGTCTTCTGCCACCTTGGCAGTCAAATTGGACATTAATCTTTACAAATTGCGGCTTAACCCCCCATCGATTCCGCTTTCTCCATCGGGCGCAATCTCAGCCGTTCGATCTGGGGCCTCCAGATCCGACGCCATACACACATTTCACGCGGTTGACTTGCTCAACCGTTAATGCGCGATCAGCGGTGGTTTTCTCTTTCCTTCGCTTGCCACACGTTGACTGCTGAGTGGGATCGCTCTAATTTCTCCAAAACTGCTTACCATTTGAGGGCGCCCTGATCAATACTGCCGATTTTTTGGAGCGGGTCTTGCCTTATCTTTTAGCACTTTTTCACTTTTCGCACGTGGTTCTTCGGCTCCCCATGCGTCCGAGTGCTCGGGTCTTCTCTATTTCAGCGGTTCTCTGTTTCCCAATCCGGGGCTCCTAGGGGTTAATTCGGCCTCTCGCACAGTCTCCATGGGCCTCGGTCAATGCGCTTTGACCGGGATCCTCGTTGTTCCATGCTGGCTACCATTTCCACTGGTTCAGGGTGTTTTTGATTGCTGTTTTGGAATTTTTAGAAGTTTTTCCTGACCTGGTACAACCATGGTTCTGTTTGATCTCTCTTTATGGATCTAGTTCGGATCAAACAGGAAGGTTAATGACCCCTCCCTAAAGGGGGATTTCCTCCAAGAAGAAGAGTCACTGGTAAAGAGAGGAAGGGGGATTAACAGATTGTCACTCCCCCAACCATGGGCGGATGTTGCCCTCTACCTCATCAAGTACATTATTTGCGAGGGAAGGGCAACAATTGTGTTCAATTACCACTTTCCATTGCTGAACCACCTCCGACATCAGCAGTTGATCAATCTTCCCTACTTCTTGCTGGGAAACATTAGGCACATAGCCACCACTGTGAAAACATCTGTGCATCTAGAAACATGCGTCACCAACGATGGCCTTATCAAGCTCATTGTGATGGACACCTTGAGCTGCTAGGGCGAGAATTGGGAAGAATTCATGAGGAAGAAGGACAAGACCACCTGCAGGAGGAAAATCGGGACGACTAAGGAAGCTCTAGCAGTGACAAAGGAGCAGCCCCAGCCTTCGATAGTAAGGGTTGGTAAGAGGCCAATTGACAAACCAATTGGCGACAGGCGACCGAAGTAGAGGATAAGGGTTAGTGGGCACCCAAAGTCCCCATTCATGTCAAGGAAGAACAAAGAAGCAGCAGAGCAGAAGGATGAGGAGCAGGCTCAACCAGAGGAACCTTCTTCACCTGATAAGAGCGAAACTCAATCCTTGCTGTTAAAAATTGAAAATTTAGAAAAAGAAAATAGAAAGCTAAGGGAACATCTAGCAGAGGGAAAGGTAGAGGAAAGAACCCCAAGGCTAGATACTTTGGCTGAGGCCGTGCACAGGGCCAGAAGGGGATATGCCCCGGTCATGGTGTGCATGACCTGTGCTGAGAAGCTAGTGGTAGCAGGGTTTAAAGTCTGTGCAGTAGACACCACCTTGAGGGAAACACACACTAAAATCTAGGAAGCCGACACACAAGAACCCATTGAGGACGTTTTTGTTACACAAGGACCAACAACTGAAATAGCGTAGTCCACAGGATGTGATCGGGTAGTGGATACACATGAGCCCTTGGCTGACACTGTTGTTTCACCAGAAACAATAGTGGAGGCGGAATTTAGCCAAGGAAAGGAAGGAGGATCTAACATCCATGAGCATGTGGTCGACACTGCTGTTACACAAGAACCAACAGTGGAGGCAAAAGCCTACCTGGGGAAAAACAATATACAGAAGTCTGTGGATGACACTGTTGTTACACAAGAACCAGAAGTGGTGATGGAAGTTGATCAGGCATATAAGGAAACTGTAACAACATCCATTGACAAAGCTATTGTTACACAAGAACTAGCAGCCGAAGTGGAGTAGTTTCACCTTCAAGAGGCTGTTACACCCTCAATTGATAGTGCATGTGGGAGAACACTGAGTCCTGATGAAGGATGGTGTTCTGAAAAGATGTTGTTGTTACCAGAGCTACAGAAATGGAAGCATCAAGTGCTCTTTCTACAAGAGGGGGTGATCTCACTCAAGGCACATAAAAGGATGATGGATTCCCTTAAGGAGAAATGGCTAAAGGAAGAATGGGAGAGAGAAGGGGAAGCATGGAGGCACAAGGAAGCCATGAAGAAGAAGGATGAATAGATGTATCAACTAAATTGATAGGTCTTGGACCTAACGGATGACAAGACCAAGCTTCGTGACCTTGCCTTAAACTTGCTAGCATGTAGGTGGATGTCCTCATCATATCAAGTGTTCCTTTGGGAACGTTATTATTTATTTCAATTACAAGCAGTTTTTGAGAATAGGTCCTATTTGGGTTCTTCAACTCGTACTTTTCTTGAGATTTTTCGTTCCTGCGACTTTGATGTCGACAACTTGTTGTGCGAGCTGTTTTTGCATAATATCATGTGTGAATATGTCAGCACGAAGATGGTAGCAAGTGCCTTCTCCTATATGGGAGATCTGCAGTTGCAGGCCTTCCTTTCATTTATGACGAATCATATTGAGTGGCATCTGGCCATGAAACCAACATAAGCTAACAAGGAGAGAACAACATTGTGGGTCAGAGCCAAACTAGGGATGGTTTACGAACTCAAGTGTGAGTTTAAGCTATTCCTAAGCACTCTAGAGACCAGGGAACAATCAGTCGTCTATAGGAAAAGGATTGTGAGGATCTGCCTCAACTTGTATGCACAAACGAAAAGCTGAGCATTAGTAGGATGTCTTAAGCGCACTGAGGCCTATAGCGCTAAGTTACAAGAAAATGATCCTTTTGAGTACAGGAGATTTTTGGCTGTTGTTACATGGGCACCTGAGTATGCTCAGATCGTGCATACAATGGGGGCGTTCTGGATTGGGCTGAGATTTAAGTTTCCTTTGATTTGGTTGCCAGTAAAAGAGTATCAGCCAGACTACCACCTATGTGGCTATGAAGAGGAATCTTGGCCACGTTAGTTGATGGCCATTCAAGGGTACAAAGTTCTGGTTGAAGACACTGTTGGTGCCTACAATTTCACAGACTTGCATCTGGGGTATAGTAGGAGGAGTTGAGATTCTGCATGGGGACATGCAGTTGCTTCAGTTGGGGGGAGATGTTGGGTGTGGGTTTTTACCTATTTTCTGCACATTCTTTCCCCAGTTTTGATCCTTTCGTCCTCCAGGCCTATGACTTTACATGATTAATTCCCCTGTTTTCTCACCTTTATAACCTATTCTACTGTCATGTTACTTTGTCGTATTTTACTAAATAATACGATGCTTTATTCATTTTTTGTGGCTAACTAGGGGAGCATTGAAGAAGTATTTTGGAAAGCTCTTCTCCTTTTCAGGTGTTGCTCGCGAGAACAAAGTTATGGAGCAAACATGTAGCATGGATTAACTATAAAGAGGGGTAGAACAGTTCCCTGTTACACCCTATATGTTGTCACAGGTTGTTGTTACATATTGGATGTTGTTATAGGCTATTGTTACACATTGGATGCTGTTACAGGATGCTGTTACACTATGCACTGATACAAAAGCCTGCTGTTACACCAAGGGTGTTGTCGCCAGTGATTTTCGTAACATCCTGAACCGTTATTCACTTGCCAGATGCTGTTGCACTAAAGCTCACAAATGTGGGTACTATTCCACATAACATTTGTCGGCAGTAGGAATTGTTTATTTTGGAAGCAACAGACCCAAGCGGTTGCAATCCTAACTAATGTATATTTTTATTTAGAAATAGGTTGTAACTACTTTTATTTTTTATCAACATCAGAATCGTGAGATTCTCATGACTAATCTGTTTCTAATTTCAGGTATGTAATAACTATAAAGGAATTTGTTTTTTCATGTACAATGACACAACATATGGAAAAGTATTATTACTCTGCTTCTGTAACTCTGAATTTATTTTTCATATTAATCAACATAGTGATGTTGTTACTGCTCTTCAACTGATTCGTTAATTACTTTTGTGTTATTCCTGCGCCTTGCTGAGGAGGAAGGGCCCTCCTCTTTGGCAGTGATTGCAGCGATATAGGTAGTGTACATTCTAGTTTAGCTAATTGATTTATGGTTTCTCGCTGTTGCTGTACAAATTGTGGGTTACATTCGTTGCTGTTTCAATTTACACTATGCTGTTACACTGAGTTAATTAACATAATGGTAGTAACTAGCTGGAGTAGATATTGATTCCTGTGTGGCGCGCCTTTACTTTGATAGTTGCAAAGTGTGATTTAATTATGTTGAGTGTTTTTTATGTCTACATGAATGGTTTGATTCAACAATTTGGTTCAACAACATCTTTTACTAGTTTCTGCAAGTTCTCATTCTTGGTTGTAGTGTATCAGCATAGATAGTGCGAACTCCATTGAAACAGCAAGACCTACCTTGGGTTGACAATTAAATGTTGCAATCTCGGTCAATTAGAATTGATTAAAACAACACTACAACTATGTAGTTTTTGAAAGTGATAATATTTATATTCTTGTGGTTTTAGAGAATTTATCCCTTGCTAGTGCATTAAAACAAGTTTATAATTTGCTTATTACTTTCCCCTCACTCTTGTGATATGCTTACTTTCCCCTCACTCTTGTGATATGCAAAAAGTGTTTGTATTTTTTATTAATTAAATAAATATTCATTAAAAATAGTAACATATTTTACAAATAATTATTTTCCTTCTTTATAATTTATTACTTACAGTTTGTAGATTCTTGAAAGTACATGTGATTAATAAAATTAAGATGATGGTGAAGATGAGTGATTTTATATAACAATTACACATTTGGAGACAACTAAACTTAGCCAAATAAACTTAGAGACCACTAAACTTAGTGAAACATCTCGAAAACTATTCAACAATATAAAACTTATGTAGAGTCTATATGTTGCAATAAGAAATCAAAAGTTTATTTTAAGACCAATCATATTAAAAAAAATGAGGTTAAAAATACACATATCTCCTTTTAAAATTAAACTTAGATATAGTAAAGGGGCCATGTAGTCGTTAATGCAACATCAATATCACATGTTCAATAACAATAACTTATTTCATATCACCATAACTCATATGACATTTTTTTAAATTAATATTTTTAAATAAAAAAGAAAAAATATGTAACATTTTGGAAATAATTTCAAATATACTATTAAAAATATTATAAAAAATTATTAATAATTAAATTAAAACTCTTTCAAAACAAAGACTAGTAGTCCAAACAATAAACTTGATTTTTTTACATAATTTTTAACCGAAACATCTCTCAACATTTATAATATAAATCACAAAAACCTAAATTCATTAAATTAAATAATTTTCAAAACACCTGCCTCGTCCATTCTATTATTTATATGGAACCGACATATATCCGTGTTATGTGGAACCTAAAATATAAAATATATTTATCTTTTGTTTTGTGGAACCTACATAGTTGAGCATATGTCCATTTAGATGATTACGTAAGATGATGTCATCCATTTATGATAGCAGTAGTCTATAAAGCGACTTTTTGAAAGTCTTTCCGGCGGATTTTTCCGGTCAAAATCCGGCAGCAATTCATTGGAATCCCAAATTTGATAGCTAGTTTCTGCACAATCAATGGCTCCCACGGGTTTTCCAGGGCGCTGAATCCAAATATGCAGTTAAAAAACCATTTTAACTGCTAAAAATCAAGATTTAACCTCATTTCTTCTGCCGGATTCCGTCACCTGAATCTCCAAAAAGTCGCATTATAAACAACTCCTTTATAATATACGAGAAAGTTTTTCAAGTAATTCGGACGCATTGAATTTAAACCTTGGAACATACGCAGCTCGGGATATAAGTACTTGTTAGATCTCCATTTAAAGGATCGAATATGAGTACTCGTTTAAATCTCCATTTAGTATTTCAGTTATTCAAGTTGTATAATTAGAATGCTTAAGGATATTGAAAAAAGTTATGTATTAAAAATGTAATTTAAGTAATATAAAAGTGTAATTTGTTAATAATTATTTTATTATTTTAATAATTATATAAAAAATTAAAAATAAATAAATTTGAATATATGAAAATTATATTTTTAATATAAATGTATAGGTTTTTTTAATTAAATAGTAATAATGAAAAAATTAATAAAAAATAAAATGAAATCTTTATTACAAAGTGAAAATAATTAAAACTAGTTATGAAATAGGTTAATAAAAATAAAGGATGTTGCGTACATTTATACACATGAATATATATATATATATATATATATTATATATTTTTTTTATGATTAATAATTATAAGAGATATTATTTTTTAAATTTGAAGAAGTTATATCTATAAAATGAATAAATTCAATTTATTTTTAAAATTGATTAATAATTTTATAAGAGATTATTTTTTAATTTAAAGAGGTATATGTATAAATATTTCTATTATATGTTAAATTGTTATTGTTTTAATTAAGCATTTTTTCCAATTTTTTTATATAGCAATTTGATTATAGTTTCTCAGAATTTTAAAAATAATTATTATTGAAAAATAATATTAATAACAAATAATCTTTGTTGATTAAAAAAAATTGGAAAGGAATTTAAATAAATAAATAAACAAAAAAGCGAAACCAAAAGGGAATCATCTAATTTATTTTTAGTTTAAATGAGATTCCATTTAACTATGACTTTAGTATGTGACTAGGACATGTAAAAAATAATCAATGTTAAATTTCCAATTATATACAAATAAATATCTAATCATACCATTTTCAAGTTGCTGCACAACTTATAATTGTTGGAAAGGCAGAGGAGCTTAAGCACAAATTTCACACAAAACTCACGAGTCGTGACTCTTCTATTGACCACACAAAACCTTGATTATTACAATGAACCTGGTGAAAGGTATTTAACATTTTCTAACTAGCGACTTGCCTAAAATAACTTGACATGCAACCATACACTATATATTCGACTATGACTTAACTTGACTTGGCTCAACGCTTAGTTAACTGACTCTCTAATTTTAGCCAACTCCTCATGTAGGTGTAATTAGCTTTTTTTAACGCTCCCCCTTAATTACGACCGTTAAACTAGGACATGATTCATAACAACTCAAACATGCCTGCTGGTCTATGTCTCAGCTAGGCTTACAACACCCAAGTTTCTTCTATGAAACTCAAACACATCTTTTTTAATGACTTAGTATATATATTAGCCAATTGAACACTAGATTTACAAAGCTTCAAGTGAAGTTCTCCATTGCTCACAAGTTCTCTAATAAAGTGATATCTAGTATCAATATGCTTGCACTTTTGATGAAACACACTATTCTTGGATAGTGCGATCACTGAGGTGTTGTCACAATATATTGTTGTTGATCCTTGTTGTTTCTTCTTAAGTCCATCAAATACTCTTCTTAACCACACTACTTGACATGCTGCTAATGTTGCTGCTAAATATTTTGCTTTTGCTGATGAAAGTGCTACAATAGGTTGCTTCTTAGATGCCCATGAAATCACACCTGAACCAAGATGGAACATATAACCAAAAGTGCTCTTCCTATCATCCAAATTGCCTGCAAAATCACTATATGTGTACATGATCAAATCCTTCGTCTTTGTTCTTGCATACATTATGCCACAATCTCTAGTTCCTGCTATGTATCTCAGAATTCTTTTTCCTACACTCTAATGTGTGTCTAATGTGTGTCTTTTGTAGTTTCCATAAACCTGGAAATCAAAATCACTCCTTGCATAATATCTGATCTTGTAGTGGTGAGATACATGAGGCTTCCAACAAATATTTTGAATACAGTTGGATTGACATTCGATCCTTCATCATCCTTGCTTAACTTTGTACTTGTTGCAATTGGTGTAGGGATAGGTTTGCAATACTCCATCCTGAATCTTTTCAGCAAATATCTAGCATATTTATTTTGGCAAATTAAAATTCCTTTTTTAGATTGCTCAACTTCTATGCCAAGAAAATATTTCATAAGTCCGAGATTTTTCATCTCAAATTCTTTCATCATGGTTGCTTTAAATTCATCCAATTCAACATCACCTGTATAAATCATGTCATCAACATATAAGCAAACAATCTAAATCTGTCCATGCTCATTTACATTTATGTACAAGGTAGACTCAATGTTGCTTCTGCAAAATCCATTCTTGATCATGTAGTTGTCAATTCTGCTATACCAAGCTCTAGGTGTTTGCTTGAGTCCATAGAGCGCTTACTTCAACCTATAAACTCTCTCTTATTTACCTTCAACTTCATATCCTGGAGGCTGATATACATAAATTTATTCTTCTAGAATTCCATTCAAGAAGGTTGATCTCACATCCATCTGATATACTTTCCACTTGTTCTGAGTTGTTGTGGCTAGAACTTCTCTTACAGTATCCAACTTGGCTACTGAGCAAACATTTCTCCAAAATCTATTCCCGGTTGCTACGAGAATCCTTTTGCTACAAGTCGTGGTTTAAATTTGTCAATTTCACCTTTCTCATTCAACTTTGTCTTGTACACCCATTTTACACCAATGAGATTTTTGTCTTTTGGCAAATCAACCAAATCCCATGTATCATTCTTTTCAATAGCTTCAATTTCTTCATCCATGGCTTGCACCCAATTTTCATTTTAGATTGCTTCTTCAAACGAAGAAGGATGGAATGACAACGATGCAAAATTTGAGCTAACATCCAAATCATCATAAATATCTTTTAGACTTCTCATCTTTCTCTTACCATTGTTTGATTCATCACCTGATTGATTGTTGGGAGAATCTCGATCTGTTGATCTATTTGAAGATCCATGCTACTCTGAAAATCTTGGAGTCCTTGTTGGTGTGTCTCTATTTGGTGTCTTCACTTATGATTCTTGCTGCTCCTTGTCTACTACTTCATCTTCTTCCATTAGTGGCACTTGTGCATCAACTATTTTGTCTACAGTTCCATTCCATGAATCTTGTTCTTTGAACACAACATATCTGCTAATTATGGTCTTCTTGGTGACAGGGTTATACAATTTGTAAGCTTTTGATCGCTCATTATAACCAATAAAAATGCATTTTTCACTTTTATCATCCAATTTTCCTCTTTGCTCTTTAGGCACATGTGCATAATCTACACATCCAAATACTCTGAGATGAGATACACTACAAGACATACCTGACCATGCTTGTTTTGGTACTTTTTTCATCACACTCTTTGTAGGATATCTATTGATCACATAAATAACACATGCATTGCTTCTGCCCAATACTCATTAGACAAGTTTCTGCCTTTCAACATGCTTCTTGCCATGTTCATAATTGACCTGTTATTTCTCTCTGCTACACCATTCTAATGCGGTGTGTACCTAGTTATAAACTATATTTTGATTCCATGTTGTTTGCAGTAATCATGGAATGCCTTTGAATCATATTCTCCACCACGATTTGACCTCAATACCTTGATTTGTCGATCACTTTGGTTTTCAAATAAGGCTTTGAATTCCTTGAACTTTGCAAATGTTTCACACTTTTGCTTCAATAAGTAAAACCTAGTCTTTCTAGTATAATCATCATTGAAAGTGAGGAAGTAACAAATTCCACCAATTGACTATGTCCTCATAGGTTCACACAAGTCTGTATGCACTAGCTCAAGAGGTTGCCTTGCTATGTATGCAAGTCCCTTTGGAAAAATTTCATGGTGTTTCTTTCCCAAGATGAAATACTCACAAGTACTAGTAGGTTCTTTGATGGGAGGTAATCCTCTGACCATTTCTTTTTGCTGCAACAATATTAAACCAAGAAAGTGCAAGTGTCCAAACCGAAAGTGCCATAACAAATAATCATTAGAACATGCAACTACTACAGGAAAGAGTCTGTTCCTTGTCATTTGCACCTTTGTTATTAGTTTCTTTCTTGGGGGCTTGTCATATATAACACACTGTTGTCCTTGAAATATGACTATGTATCCCTTCTGTGTCAATTGACCAATGCTTATCAAATTATGTTTGAGACCAGGAACATAATATACCTTTGAGCTTGTCTTCAACTCCCCTTGCTTGGTCAAAATGTTGACCACTCCTTTTCCATCTACATCCACAGTCTTATTATTCCCCAACTTTACCTTTGTCTTTACATATTGATCCAAATTTGCAACCAAATTCTTGTTGCTTGTCATGTGGTTACTGCAACCACTCTCTAATAGCCACACATTATTAGAAGGTTCATGCATTGATGACAAGCTAAGAGCATGGAGTTAGTACTCTCTGTAGTGACATTAGCTCTCTGGTTCCCTTGATCAACTATCCTCTTCCTACAATCACGAACACAGTGACCAAATTTATTGTAATAATAACATCTCACCTTTTATTTGCCAACTCTTTGACTATTTCCGAAGCTTCTACAGTTGCTTCCACTTTCATGTTCATGCTCTTCTCGACTATCTCTCTGACTACCATGTCTTCTGCCTCTCGATCTACTTCTGCCTCGACCTCTGTCTCTTGAAATAGAAACCTAACTTTTGAAAGCAATTTCTAAAGTGGAGTCCTTATTTTTGTTTATCCTTGCCCCATGTGATAGAAGTGATCCCATTAACTCATCAACTCTCAGTGATGTCAAACCATTGGCTTCTTTTATGGCTGCTACCACAACATCAAATTTGGTAGACAAAGATTTGATGACCTTCTCAGCCAATGTTTGATCTTTAATTTCCTCAACATAAATTTTTAACTAATTTACGACAGTCATGACCCAATTCATGAAAGAATTGGTGTCCTTTGTCTCCTTCATCTGCAGAATTTCAAAATCTCTCATGGTATTCTACACCTTAACAATATTGACTTTGGCCATACCTTTATAGCTTGCCGCCAAGGTATCCCATGCTTCCTTTGTTGAAGACATGATCATTATCTTCTAGAACACTGCTCAGTCCACTACTTGCTGGACAAGCTACAACGCTTGTGTATTCTTCTTCTCGTCTTTCTTCCATAGATCCCTCTTTGCATTAATGAAGGCTATTTTTCTTCCTTAGTTCTGAAAACCCAAACTGGACATAATCCCAAACATCATGAGCCTGCAACATTATCACCATCTTAATGACCCACATATCATAATCAGTCTCTATAAACAGTAAAAATTGGAACTGGAAATTTGAGAAAGCCATTTTTCTTAAAAAAAACCCTAAATTTCCCTTTTTATAAAATCCTTTCCCCTTTATATTTATTATATATATATATATATATAAAAAAAACTTATATAATATATCTCTTTTTCAAACAACCTTTTTTTTTATAAACCTTTAGTAAGGGAAAAAAATTATTTTCTTAAAAATGGTGGTTCACCTAACACAAAAATCGTACCCACTTCATTTTCACTTTTATGACTTTCGAACACCCACGTGACTATGCCTTTCATGACTTTCATAACCTGCATTTGGAAACATCACCCACGATAGCTAGGCCTTGAGCTCTCGTTGTACTGTACCTAAAAAGCATATTAAGGTGGCCGGGGAAAGTGGAGTAGTTATAGAAAACTGAAAAGTTCTTGAAAAGTGGAGTAGTTATAGAAAACTGAAAAGTTCTTGAAAATAGTTGCATTAAGTTATTTTTTTTTAAAATTGAGTATTTCATTATGCTCCACTGCACATGGAGTGAAGGTGAGAATAATACTTTCAAAATATGAACCAATAAGACAATTACAATTTTTTTTTAATAATTTAAAAAAATGCATATATACTTTGAAAAATTAAACATTAGAGAATATATCAATCAATGCTCATCTCATGGGTTAATCAAAATCAAATCAATTATTATAGTCTTGCTCATCTCATGGGTTAATCAAAATCAAATCAATTATTATAGTCTTTCTTGGGAGAGAATATTTTATAGGAACTTTTAAAATTATTTTAAAGTAATTAAAACAAAGACAAATAAAGAAAGGTTTAGAAAGATACAATCTTTGAAAATGTAATTTTTTAAAGTTTTACCAACTTCAAAAATTTTAATCAGCTTATTAAGATGAATCTATACGGGTTTTTTTTATTTTTATACAAATATATTGAAATCGAATTGATAATTAACCCGAAGCAGGTTTAATTGAAATCCAATTAGGGATGAACCTGAAAGAGATTTATTTGAAATTGAAATCGAATTAGGGATGAACCTGAAAGAGATTTATTTGAAATCAAATTGGTTTATGGCACCTGAACCAGTTGTATTAAAAAATAAAGTTGTATTAAAAAATAAAGCGGATCACTGCAGACACTGCCTACCATTCTAATGCTATCAACCATTCCTTCAGCAGTAGCATGTTAACTTATTTCTATCGGTGTCACGCCATTATCAGTTTCAGGGTATCCTTATGCAATGTGTTTCACCTCTCTCTCGATTCTTGGATTCGAGAGATATTCTCAGAATTTGCAATCTGATTTAACTCATACTTGCTTATACTAGTTTCATTGAACAATTCAGCATTTGTTTCCTTGGACATTTTATTGAAAAATCACAGGCCCGCCATGGAAGGAGACCAGAACAGCAGAAGACTGTATGTGGTGATGCTCCCATTTATAGGCCAAAGTCACTTCAATGTATGCTTACAGCTTTCCAGAATGCTGGCAACCAGAGGCGTAGCGGTCATTTACGTGAGCCTCCCTTCAAACCTGAATATTCTCCGCCGTCTAGTGGAAGGGCAAGGATGGAAGGGTCACGGTTTTCCCCTCTATTTCCAGGATTTAGCAATCCCTGACGCCGAAGCTCCTTTGCCGGCGAGCGGTCACGACACCAATAAAATCTCCCACGACACGGTGCCCAATACACGCTTCGATCTACTGGAACAAATGCGCGACCCGTTCGAAGCTCTCATGAGGGAGCTCACCGGGAAGGAGTACTACGAATCCAGGGGCGTGCCGTTTCCCGACCGCCTCGTTCTCGTCTTCGACTTCTTCATGGGTTGGTCCGCCGCCGTGGCGGCCAAGTTTGGCGTCCGGTCGTTCGCGTTCGCCCCTCACAGCGCGCACATGTGGCTGTGTACAGAGGCCATATTCTGGAGCCGGCCAGAGCTACTGTTACTGCCGGAAGTTGCAGAGGCGCTCGAGATATTGCCTGCGGTGGACTTTGTGGCGGAACAAGTTCGCAGGCACATGGACTTCACACGGCTCGCAGATGGGGTTATCCTTAACACCTTCCTAGAGATGGAGCCGAAAATCATGGGGTACCTTGAAAGCGTGGGCGTTGGAGGAGGTAAGCCGGTTTGGCCGGTTGGTCCGCTTATTGATTTTCCTCGAAGGGATCAAACCCAGAGGCCCCGAGACGCCGAGATTTTGGCGTGGTTGGACCGCCAAACACCTGGGTCTGTCGTTTACGTGTCTTTCGGAACTGTATCGTGTCTTTCTCCAGCGCAAGTGACCGAGCTGGCTCTGGGTCTGGAGACCAGCGGGAAGCCCTTCCTGTGGGTACTGCGCTCGCCCGAGTCCTCGTCGGCTGAGGATTGGAAAGCGGACCTGTTGCCCGAGGGCTACGAACGACGGGTGCAGGAACGGTGCCTGATCGAGACCAGGTGGGCGCCGCAGGGGCTCATTTTGGCACACGAAGCGACGGGCGCGTTTATCAGTCATTGCGGGTGGAATTCGTGCCTGGAAAGTGTGGCCGCTGGGGTTCCGCTAATCGCGTTGCCGCTGCAGACGGACCAGCCGACCAATGCTCTGCTTTTGGTGAGGGAAACAAAAGTGGCTGTGGAGATGAAGATGATCGACGGGGTTGCTACACGGGATGAGGTGGAGAGCGCGGTGCGCAGTTTAATGGCCGGTGAGGACGACGAAGAGGTGGAGGTAAAGCGGAGGGTGAAGGCGGTGAGTAAGGCTGCCATTTCTGCCCTTTCCTATGAGGGAGGGGCCGCTTGGAAAAACTTGGAATCATTCATTCAATACGCGTTACAGGTATGAATTCTATCCGTTTTGTCTTATAAAGTGAAGGTTGCATTGAATTCTAACATGGGAGACCATGTGACCGTAATGTTGTTTACCAGTACTTAGCGATCAGTCAAGATCACTTGAACTCAGTATTCCTTCCGTGCTCAAAGTTGTTTTGCAGTATATTTATTTATTTTAACAATAATTTTTATTTCAATATTTTGTGAAACTTCTTATTATGCCTGAGGCAGGCTGGATATCTTACAAAGTTGCTTTCCTGTATATTTATTTATTTTAACCATAAATTTTATTTCAATATTTTGTGAAAGTTTTTATTACGGAGGATATATTGTGTTTAGTTTTTGTTCGAGTGCCTATTAACTTGCTTTGACTTAAACAGTTGCATCATTTTCCAATTATTTAACGTATGAAATTTAATTTTAGTGTTTTTTAATAAATTTTAAATCTATTTTCTTTTAAGGAGAAACAATATCTTGCTATTATTAGATTGAATCGAAGATATTTACGAAAGATTAATGTCTTAACACAAAAGAGAATCGAAGATATTTACAAAAGATTAATGTTTTAACACAAAGAGAGATAGATATTTAAATTTATTTAGGCTTTTGTTTACCGAACATACAAATTCGTTTAGATGGCATTTTCTAGTAGGAATCTCATAAAAAAATATTGCAAAAAATCATAGTGTTGGAGTGTTTGAATTGTTTTTTAATGGTGGAAATGAATTCAGCACCATCAAGAACCTCTGGAGCACCTTTGACACAACTATAACCCAAATTTTCAATTTTTTTGCCATAATCTTGCTGGAATTTCCATTATTTTTATGGGCTAATTTGTGGGTTTTTTAAACTACGCCAATCTATTTATTTAAAATATGATTAGTTGCACTAATCTTATTGTGCAATCATTACATTGCACAGGCAATGAATATAAACTATTGAAAGTGGGGACCTCAAGTAAGCTAAAACAAAAATAAAAACAATGGTAAGCTTAAAATATAAGATATTGAAAGTCGAGGAATAAAGTAAGCAAAAACAAAGATAAAAACATGAGATACTAATCCATAATTAGGTGAGAGGCTTCTATTGTTGTGTAGGGACCAATAGTTTTTATAGTACTGGTGCCACACATCCATAAAAAAATCATCATAAAACATAAAAAAATTGCACATAAATAATTTATATTAAGTTATATAAGTGAAGAAGGCTTTAGATCGCGCGCTCTGGCTGCTCCGCAGGCGATTGGCCTAGGGCTCTCCTGGACCCGCGCCCTTAGACTCTTGCCTGGCAGCTCTGCTGCTAGGCTCGCCCTCAACGCCCCTCCTGGGCCCCCTCGTGCCTTCTTCTACCTCTGGGCCTCCTGCTCAGTTCCCGCTCCGGGGCTCTCCCTGGTAGCCTCCGCCCCTCCTGATCAACCTGCGCCCTGGCTCTCCAATGGCTGGGATGGATCCCCCGCCTCCAGATTCGGAAGACTACGAGAAGCAGTTTGCATCCCTCATTCCAGAGAACGCAGCATCAAGAATCCGTCCAACTACGACTAAGTTCATCAAGAAACTCGATGAAATACTTGAAGTTTCCCTTACCCCTTCCCTCCCGAGGAAGGCAACAATCTCTTTAGCTGAAAGAGGTCTGGTAGGCTAGTTCACAGGACTCTGGCGCTCACCCAGATCAGTCCAAAAATGGGTTGAACACAATTGGAACTCGATCATACAAGGAAAAATAGCAATCAGATATTGTGGAAGAGGCTTTTACACTTTCTTGTTCGAATAAAAGGAGGACAGGAATCTCATCTTCGGAAATGGTCCCTATTTTATGGACTCAAGAGGCCTCTATCTGAATAGATGGTCTCCTGATTTTGATCCGGAAATGGATGTCCCAAATACAGTCCCGGTTTGGGTCCGTCTTTCTCATCTGCCGCTTCACTGCTGGGGAGACAAATCAGTCAAGGCAATTGGGAACGCTGTCGACAAATACATAGACATATCTGAACCAAAGGAGAACATGCATGCTTGTGCGAGGATATGCGTCGAAGTAGATCTTGGGAAAGGCCTGCGGGAAGCTATCAAGATCAAAGTGGATCAATGGACACACATCCAACAGGTAGATTACGAGCAGCTACCCTTCAAGTGCAAGGTATGTCACGAGTATGGGCATTTTGCAAATAGATGTAGCAAGTTAAAAACAAATGAATCTGATGGAAATGTTGAAAACTCTGAAGGCTCATGGGAACAAGTTAAAAAGAAAAAATCTAATCCCTCTCTCGGCCCAAGCTCCAAAGCCCCCCCGAAAAACCCTTCTGTTTCCATCCACCCTTCTAGTTCAACTCCTCCCTTCCCCTCATCTTCCAACCCCTTTGAATCTCTGTCAGCCGAAGACCCCATGTCTCCTCCCTTATCTCCCTGAGGCACTGCACTTGCAATCATCTCCCCCCTCTCTCAACCTCAGCTCTCCCCTCCTCCAACCGTGGATCGAATACTAACCAAAAACAAAATGAAAGAGAATAACCTCACTTCTGACCCTCCTAGAAAAGTAGGTAGGAAGTCAAATAAAGAAATCAGGGATGAAAATGCAACGAAAGAAATGGCCACTGGAACTCAGCAACCAATGGACACATATCTAGACAAGCCAAAAGGAAGTGGAGAAAAGATGAAAGAGAAGAGCGGGACTCACACAAAAAATGGTAAATGATGATTCTGGTCTCTTGGAATTGTAGGGGGATGGGCTCCTCCCTAAAAATAAACGCAGTCCGGGATCTAGTCAAACAGGAGCAGCCAGACCTCCTCCTCATCCAGGAGACCAAAATATCTGATCAAGACTTCTAAAACCACATCAAAAGAAGCAAAAACGGCATAGGTACAACAATAAGCGCAGCAGGCGCATCAGGAGGCATAGGAACTATATGGAACAAAAATAAATGGGACCTTATAAACCAAAATTCCTACAACTGGTGGGTAAGAACAGACATTCAAAACAAAGTCTCAAAAGAGGAATACACAATCTACAACATCTACGCACCAAACCACTACAGGGACAAAGCAACATGCTGGGACTCAATAAACTCAGATCTCCAATCAACTCAAGGCATGAACATTTTCTTGGGAGGAGACCTGAATTTAATAAGGAACACCGATGAAAAACTAGGAGGGAACTTCTACGCAGACCCCTCAAGAGACTCTCTGGAAACTCTAATCCAGGCCCACAATCTAATTGATATCCCTCCCCAAAACGGGAAGTATACATGGAGTAACAAAAGAACTGGCAACAACAACATTAAAGAGAGGTTAGACAGAATTCCTGTTCACGAAAGAATAGTAGCAAGTTTTCCTTCCATCAAAAGCAAAATCATTCAAGGCTCTGCCTCAGACCATAAGCCAGTGGTTTCGACTCTGGACAAGGGAAGAAATTTGGGGCCTCTCCCCTTCAAATATAATA
>APFE030465735.1:42285-60278 GCA_000404065.3 Pinus taeda
ATGGGAACAAGTTAAAAAGAAAAAATCTAATCCCTCTCTCGGCCCAAGCTCCAAGGCCCTCCCGGAAAATCCTTCTGTTCCCACCCACCCTTCCAGTTCAGCTCCCCCCTTCCCCTCATCCTCCAACCCTTTTGAATCTCTGTAAGCCGAAGACCCCATTTCTCCCCCTTCATCTCCCCAAGAAACTGCACTTGCAGTCATCACCTCCCTCTCTCAACCTCCTCCCTCCCCTCCTCCAACCGTGGATCGAATACTAACCAAAAACAAAATGAAAGAGAATAACCTCACTTCTGACCCTCCTAGAAAAGTAGGTAGGAAGTCAAATAAAGAAATCAGGGATGAAAATGCAACGAAAGAAATGGCCACTGGAACTCAGCAACCAATGGACACATATCTAGACAAGCCAAAAGGAAGTGGAGAAAAGATGAAAGAGAAGAGCGGGACTCACACAAAAAATGGTAAATGATGATTCTGGTCTCTTGGAATTGTAGGGGGATGGGCTCCTCCCTAAAAATAAACGCAGTCCGGGATCTAGTCAAACAGGAGCAGCCAGACCTCCTCCTCATCCAGGAGACCAAAATATCTGATCAAGACTTCTAAAACCACATCAAAAGAAGCAAAAACGGCATAGGTACAACAATAAGCGCAGCAGGCGCATCAGGAGGCATAGGAACTATATGGAACAAAAATAAATGGGACCTTATAAACCAAAATTCCTACAACTGGTGGGTAAGAACAGACATTCAAAACAAAGTCTCAAAAGAGGAATACACAATCTACAACATCTACGCACCAAACCACTACAGGGACAAAGCAACATGCTGGGACTCAATAAACTCAGATCTCCAATCAACTCAAGGCATGAACATTTTCTTGGGAGGAGACCTGAATTTAATAAGGAACACCGATGAAAAACTAGGAGGGAACTTCTACGCAGACCCCTCAAGAGACTCTCTGGAAACTCTAATCCAGGCCCACAATCTAATTGATATCCCTCCCCAAAACGGGAAGTATACATGGAGTAACAAAAGAACTGGCAACAACAACATTAAAGAGAGGTTAGACAGAATTCCTGTTCACGAAAGAATAGTAGCAAGTTTTCCTTCCATCAAAAGCAAAATCATTCAAGGCTCTGCCTCAGACCATAAGCCAGTGGTTTCGACTCTGGACAAGGGAAGAAATTTGGGGCCTCTCCCCTTCAAATATAATAAAGCCTGGGAGTATAAAGAGGAATTTCGAAAACTTGTCCAAGAACAGTGGGCAAAGGAAGTCGTTGGTTCTCCCCACTATACATTTGGAAACCAAACTAAAGTCTCTCAGAACAACTATCAAGCAGTGGGCAAGAGATAATGCAACAATGGAAAACAAAAAACGAACCGATCTCCATAAACAATTAGAGCAATGGAATCAAGAAAAAGAGAACATACAATACACAGAGGAGGACCAAACCAAAGAAAACGAAATGTATAGGGAATTATACAGGTAAAATAGATTGGAGGAAGAAGAACAACGACAAAAATCAAGGTGTTTATGGCTCAGGGCTGGAGACAAAAACACCCCATTCTTCCACAACAGTCTAAAGCTCAGATGCGCTGGAAACCAAATAGACAAAATCTTGGTAGAGGGGAAAGAGAACAACGATCAAGAAGAAATCAAAGAGGCAGCTTACAGAAATTTTAAATCCTTATTATCAGCAGACCCTCAGACTCTGGACGACATGGATTTTCTAAGGCCAATCGAAAAAAAAATCATTGATTGGCAAAACAGAGAACTGGACCAGGAGGTTTCAGAAGAGGAAATTAAGTTGGCAGCCTTCAGCATGCAGCAAGACAAGGCTCCGGGTCCTGATGGGTTCACTGTGGCCTTCTACAGAAACCACTGGGACATAATAAAAAAAGATTATATAAGGATGGTGAAAAATGTCTTCCAAAAACACAAGATGGGAGACAACACAAAATCCTCTCACCTTGCCCTTATCCCCAAGGACCTCAACCCCCTCTCCTTCGATCGCTTCCGCCCAATCTCCTTGTGCAATGTCTCTTACAAGATAATCACCAAAATCCTAGCCAACAGACTCAAAAAACTCCTCCCCCACCTCATCTCAGAGAACCAAGGCGGTTTTGTTCCTCGTAGACAAATCACGGACAATGTCATCTTGATTCAAGAAGCAATCCATAGCAGTATCAACAGGAAGGAAAGAGGCATGATCATTAAATTAGATACGGCAAACACCTTCGACAGGGTCAACCATCACTTCTTGAGAGAAGTCCTCAGAAAATTTGGGATCTCCAACAACTTTATCAACATCATCATGGAGTGTATCACTCATCCCCGGACAACTCCTCTGATTAATGGCAGACCAAGCAGCTACTTCAGAAGTTCAAGGGTCTGAGGCAAGGCTGCCCTCTCTCCCCCTTCTTATACATTATAATGTCAGAAACTCTGAGCATCCATCTGGAAAAACTCCGCAAGAAAAAGGAAATTACAGGAATCAGTATAGAAAGAGGGATCAAAGAAATCAATCACTCACTTTTTGCGGATGATACCCTTCTAATAGGGGGAGCCTCAAGCTTGATGGAAAAAAGATTCAAGAAAACTTTGGACACTTTTCTAACAACATCAGGAGGAAAACTAAACAACAAAAAATGCAAGATATACACTTGGAATGTATCCTTGCAAATCATACAAAGAATCTCCACGATCCTGGACATACCGGTGCAAAGAAATTGGAACTATTTCTCGTACTTGGGTCTGCCCCTAGCAAAAGAAACAATCAAGTCAGAAATCTGGGTAAAGCATATAGAAAAAATGAGAGGAAAGCTTCAAAGCTGGGGGATGTCTTGGCTCAATTTGGCAGGTAGAACTACCCTCATCAAGGCCATTCTCTCCGCCCTCCCCATTTACTAGTACGTTGTAACCTTAGCTCCTGCAAGCACCCATAAACATATGGAAATAATTATACGAAGCTTCCTATGGCTGGGAGGTAGACAAGACTCAAAAAAATTCAGCCTCGTCAAATGGGATCAAGTCATTCTTCCATTCAAAAAAGGAGGTCTAGGAATTAAAATCCCAAGCCTCTCCAATAAAGCTATGGGATTCAAAATAATATGGAGAAAGCTCATCGGGAAAGGCTCTTGGTGGGTAGAGGTTATCAAAAAGAAGTATCTCAATGGCCTTAATTCTAATGTCCTCTCTGAAACAATTGTGGAAAGACCGTGTACTTCGGTTTGGAAGCTCATCAAAAAAGTTCTCCCTCAATTTAGAAATCACTTTTCAAAAGTGCCTGGCAGCGGAAAAGAGATAAACATTTGGTCTGACAGAATCATGGGAGCAAAGCCAAGGAACCTAATTCAAAATCTCAGACCCCTCCAAACATGGATGGAAGCAAAAAACTTGACCTCTTTATATGGCATCTCCCTTTGGGATCACAACAGCTGGCATGATTGGAAGGGCCTCTCCCCCCCAAACGATCTCAGGGACCTATGGACTGAGCTCAAGATATCCCTCTCAGGATCGGCTCCCACAAACAAAATGGCAGAGGACAGGTACGTCTGGGACCCTAATGGAGGGAAATTCACAGTCAAAGAAGGATACAAGCTCCTATAGGACACCACGGCTACTAACAAATGGAACCTTCACAAAGTTGTCTAGAAATCGGAATGCCTGCCAAAGGTCAAGTTTTTTAATTGGACACTTCTCAAAGGTAAGATTCTCACTGCCGAGAACCTCAAAAAAAGAGGCATTCTTGGCCCCTCAATCTGCTGTTTTTGTCGAGCTGAGGAGGAAAGCAACCATCACCTCTTCTTTGAATGCCCCTTTGCTCAAAGCTGTTGGAAGCACATTATCAGTCCCCTAAGTATAGGAGAGACCTTCGACCAGCTTACCTCTTTACAAAAAAATTGGGAAAAATGCCACCCTTATCCAAAGAAAAATAAGATTCCCATTATCCGTCTGTGGAAATGCATCCCCTCTACTCTCAGCTGGAAAATTTGGCTCACCCGAAATAATTGCATCTTCAATAATCAGAAGCCCAATCTAGCCCGCACCTTGGCAAAATCCACAGCTCTCATCTCTGAGTCTATAAGCGCCAACGGTGTGTCCCAACCAGATCAAACCAGTTGGCATAAAACTGAGATCGAATGGTTTAGCAAATTCTGTCTTAGCTTTGACAAAAGAAAACACCCCCTCTCCAAAGCAGACAAGAGAAGGAACAATTGGAAGCTTAGAGGCACCAAAGAGGAAGTAAACAAATGGATTCTAGATCAAAAGCGACCTACCCTCCAGTTCGACGGAGCCTCCAAAAATAATCCGGGGAAAGCTGGGGCAGGGGGAGTCATAAGGGATCAACATGGCAAAGTCCTGATTACTTATGAATGGGGCCTGGGTAAAATGTCCAACAACAAGGCTGAGGCTTACAGCCTTCTATTAGGCACAACCATCCTGAAGAGAATGAGCATACAAAGCCCAATCATACTGGGAGACTCGGCTATTGTAATCGCAGCCATGGCAACAGGGGCGAATTTAAACAAGAAGCTCTCAGCAACCTCAAGCTTAGGATCATGGATAACATCAGCAACATAAGGGGCGCCACCTTCAAACATGTCTTGAGAGCAAACAACTCAGAAGCTGACTATCAAGCCAACAGGGCAACTAGTAGGCCAACTGGACAAGTTAGAGAGAATGAAAATACATATGACAAACCAATTCCATAGCCTGTTCTACTACACTCCAAACTTCCAGAACCCAGGTCACCTCAGCAATCATGCCTACCTCCCTGCGCCCTTCCCTAAGCTCCCTAATCCACCGATAGTCCTCACCTACTGCGCCATCGATCCCTTCAACATCTTGAAGCACGCAAGCGACGCTCCCTCTGCCAACCCGACCAGGTACGAGCTCATGCATCACCTGATCCTCACCACCATATTCATGCAACAGTTAGGCAGGTTTCGCATCGAAATCTTTTCTACCTGCAAAAAAATCTTCGACCTGTCCCTCAGATCACCCAAATCCTTGAGCCTCCTCTGCCTGAATCTCCTGATCAGCACCTCTCCCTTCTTTAAAATCAGCAGAGCTCCATTCTCTTCACACAGGTCGAACAACGCAAAGTATTGTCCCGCTACAGTCTTCCTCCGGAGCAGATCAACAACAGAGGCTGCCTCTCGACAGTCTGGGATTGGAGGCCACCCTCCCTCTTCAGTGGTAATCTTTGGCGTTTTCAAGTTCCTGTTTATTCTAAATACTAACCAGTTTTCTGTTCATCTGCCCCAGCGCTCAATTACTTCAGTCTACTCCCTCTCCCAGGCAGCTAACAATATTCTATTCCCTCCCCCTCTTCTAGTATCCCTCTCGGCAATCTCTGTCCCTCTTCCGAGCAGCGTTCTCGCTCAGCTCTCCCCTCTCCCTCATTTACTTCTCCCCTCTATTCATTGCTCTCCCAGTTTCTTCCATCAACAGTAGCTTTGCATCGCTTCAAACACGCAAGACTGTGAAATGGCTTACCATCAGGAAGAACGCGACCCAACAACAAATCCATTGGAGCGAGTCATCACCAACAGCAACTGCACCTTGTGCAAAGCCCACTGCTTCATGATAGCAAGATTTGTAAAACACTTCAATGAACTTAAGGAGGATTTTCAAGCTAACAGCAGATCAAAAAGAAAAAAATTGGAGAAGCAGAAAGCAGAGATAGAGGCCCTCAAGGAAAAATGCAACCATATGGAGGAAGCAATATTTGACATCAAAACAATAACTCAGAGCATGCGAGCAGAAGCCTCGACAAGGGCCAGCGCAAGAAAGGAACCTCAACCCGATGACTCTGTCAACCAACAGTAGCCTCAGGATATATGCATTGTAAATTTTGTCTATTAGTAGGATCCTTTGCCCGGCAATATAGCCGTTATCTCTTTCAAACTGTTCTCCGCAATTTCATCAACAAGGATCAAGGGTCTGCGCACCCATTTTGGATCCTCTCCTCTCTGTTTTACCTCTCATATGTAAAAGGACTTGCTCCATGAATTTTTTATAATACATAAGTAACCGATCTTGTTAAAAAAAAAGAAAGTTATATAAGTTATTAAAGTATGTCCAAAATAGGCCCATATATTGATTGGACCAACAACTTTCAAACACCAAGTCTTAACATAACAAGTTGAAAAGACATCCTATCCCAACTACCTCGAGCTCTGAATTACCAATTAAGTCAAAATGCACTACAAAACATTCCACTGAATTCTATCGAGGAGTGCACCTATCCCATCAAACAAGCACCCATTGATTTCCACTGGAGCAACACATCCCATTGCTGGGTAATACATGCACAAGAACAAGTGAAATGTGTGTCAACCATATCTGCATTTGTTTTTAACCATTCAATCTAATGAAGGCAATAAATGACACCATTCGATTCAGGAATTAGTTCAGAGGATTCAATAAATGACACCAACCCTTTCAATTCAAGTATTAAACACACCAACCCTTTCAATTCAGGAATTAAACACATGAAAACAAAAGGATCAAACATCAAAGTTTATCAGCCATTGGTTCATGTACAAATCAATCTAGAACACATATTTGAATTTGGGAGATGGCAATCCATGCCAATCTTGCCTACCAATCAAATTCTACATAAAAAAACTATAAAACAACCTCAACCCTTACTGACATGCATTTGAAACATTAATTCTACTCATCAACTACTAAAGGCATATAATCAGAGTGTGTGCATAGTGTCACATTCATTCTATTCATCAAACTGCTTGAGACATACAATCAGAGTGTGTGCATAGTGTTATTAGGTTTAATTTTGTTGAATAATGTTATCATGTTGATTTTGTTGTCGCTATTTTTGTTTACTTTTGTTGTTTTTATTGTTTATATGATTCATCCATTCCCATAATGTTTACACAATATATTTTTTGATAGACAGATTCCAACATCATGCATTCTTTGAAAGACAAAGTTCACAAGCCTTAGAGGTAATATTTGATTAGAAAAAGCACCCAGAAAACAAATAGCTAAAACATATAACCAAGCAACCAGGGAGCCTAGGGACATGTATTACTATGCCACACTTCTTATCCTTATTATGATAATGAGGGCTCCCTAATTTGATGTAGAAGAGGGATGAAGATCAAGACTACACCATAATTGTAGAAGAAAACAAGAATTGTGTAATTACATGCCCAAGTCTACATAGACTATTCACCAGTTACCATTGCAAACAATATGCAATGTTACAAAAAGAAGACTGAGAAAAATCATGTTTATTTTCTAGTGATGTGTTATCACCAAGAAATGCAGTTACATGTACATAAATGTTGTCCAAAAAAATTTCATCGTCAAAAATAGGTGTCAAATAGTTGTTGTCCTATGTTCGTTACTAGGATAATCATGCACTAGTCTAAACACTTGAGAAATGGCAACAATATACCCTTGGTAAAGGAACTAATTTACACAATGACTGATTGCCTTTATGAGAAACATAAAAAATAATCAATCAAATAATTCTAAGTTAACAAATTTAAAACATCAAACATGAATTGTGGCATTTCCGAAAATAAGGATATTTAAAATATCAATGATGAAAAGGTCTCTTCATTGTGTTATAATGACCTCTAAAGATTAAACGAGATCCAAATTGAGCTTATGATAGTGCATAATAGTAATAATGAATTGTTTCATTTTTGGAAGTAAGAGATAACCACAATATCATAATCACAATATCACATTCTCATCACTATAAGATACTAATATGCCAAATCCAAAATAGTAAATAAAGAGCCAAATCCACTTAGTGTGGCAATGCTCTTAATATAGCCAAGTGTTGAAACATACCTTAAAATAAATTCACAAATTATGGATTCAATTTGTTCTAACAAAGGCACTATATACCACACTAGGAGATATACCTTACCATATCCAACTTGCTACTATATAATTATGCCTCTATAAATGCTTAGAGTAGTGTGATTAAATAAAGTTAGTCCATAAGAGTGATATCAACTCCATGCTGCACTGGTAAGCAAGATGTAACTAGTATAATTACTGTGTATTTAACTAGTAACCCACATTTAGTAGACTGACCATAAGCAATGTGAGCTAATGAGTGTTTTAAATAGGTAAGAATTATGCCATAGATAAGTAATACACTATTTAGCTTAGATAGCCTTTGATAGCCTTTTTAGTTTTTTATGCTAGTAATACATATCAAGGTATTAATCAAACATGTTTACACAATATTGCTAACTTTATAACTCACATTAGAACAGAACGATTACTCCTATGGTCTAACATTAAAAACCAAATCTTTACCAAGAAAAGAATACCCGTATTTTGAGAACCAAATGCTTTGACAAACATTGAAACGATACTGCTAATTTCATTTAGTGCAACTTTACATCCATCCTTTTTCCAAAAGGAATACATGTTTTCCCTCTAGCTAGGGACTTTTAAGAGATTTCTGTGACACACACAGTTCAAAATAGCTCCTTAAAAGAACATACACAATAAATAAAATTATGCTTTTACTTGCATGTCAAAAAGAGAACCGTGAAAAAGACAAATCTATTTCTACAAATCCTTTCAATAAAAAACATGCATAGATTTATTAGGCTAGAGTCAATTATTAACCAATTCCAAATATTTCACTCGAGTAGAATAATAAGAAAATATGAATGTAAGAGGGTATGAGAATGATGATTCTGTAGTACAAGTGGGGGCTCCAAGCTAGGAGACTCTGAGACCCCTAAGGACACTACTGAGGACATAAGATTCAACAAAAACAATGAAGTCTTCAACTTTGAGAGTGACAAGTTAGCAACAAGGACAACTGGATAACAACTAACATATGACAAGGTGTTGAAATTATATCAAGAAATTCCTAATTTAATTTTCCGTTGATTAAATTAGGAGAAATTCGAATTTGAATTTCAACAAAATACTTGGAGGTAGTTAGCTAAGGTGACATGGCTCTTGTGACTCAGATAACTCAATAAATTCGACTTGGAGACACTTGAGTTCAATTCTACATGATTGATTGTTAATTTGTAGCAATCTATTTCAGTGAATTTGAGTTATTGTTAGTGTAACGAGTTCTCCCTTTTAGTAGAACTAGCAGAGGTCAAGTTAAGGGTGTGTAACAATTTTCACACTAAGTGATCATCCAGTTAACTAATCAATCAACCCAAAATAATTGTCGCATGCAGAGAATTCGAGTTACCCAGTTGATATTGGAGTTCAAGGTTAGTGTACTATCAGTTGTAAACTAGTTCAAGTTGTACATGTGGTGCATGCAATCAGAGAATTGACCTAAAGGAATTGCGCAATCCAAATGAGGGAATTTACTAATTAATAGGGGTCTAATTCCCAGAGGAACAACACAAGGAAATAGGAGCTTGAAGCACAAGAAAATTGGCTAAGTATTGTCCAAGGTCAGTCAATCAGGCAGAAGATAGAAGATATAACTGGAGGTTGAGCGCAAGATTAAGCAGAGAATATTGTATTCATCCAAATTATTTGTTTAATGCAATACAAATAGTAAGGTGTTTTGAGCAATTGCTTTCTCCTAGATAAATCTCTATGTATATGTTGAACCTTGATGCATGTTAATTATTTGTGTTCTCGATCATGAATTTATTTCCGTAGATCAACAAAGTAGCTTCTATTCTTGTGATTTAGAAAATTTTATGAGAAATTTAGAATCCGCACATTAATTTATACATGGTATTAGAGCTAGATTCACAATAGAGAAGATATTTTGAAGTTTCCATTGCAGGAGGTTCAAATTTGAAGATTAGTGTTACAGGTATTCTCCAGGACTGAGAAGATGGCTTTCAATGGACTTAGGTTCGAGTATGATTTCGAAGGAACCACAAATTTTGTGGCATGGAGGAAATATTATATGATAATGGGTTGCTAGAATACATCAAGACAGATGTAGCAAAACCCCCAGCATTTGATGCCTAGGATCTTTCTCACTGGAAGAAGGATGTGGCTAAAGTGAGGAGGATCATATTGGAGGGAGTTCAAGATCATATTATATTGAATCTCCACTAGAAAGAGACTCCATTTGTGATGTGGAAAATACTGACAGAGATGTTTGAGAAAAATTGTGACCACGGGAAGTTGGCACTCAAGGGTAAGCTTCGAAGTATTAAGATGCAAAAGAATGAAATAATTTTGCATTACTTGAGTAGGTTTACATAGTGTTGTGATGAAATTGGTGGGTTCAATATTATTGTCGCTGAAGAAGATCTGGTAGCTCTAGCCCCCTTGGGCCTTCCCAAGAGCTGACATAGTTATCAAGATTCAATGAATTGTATAGAGAAACTACCAAGTTGGGAGTGGCTATGGTATGATCTAGTGTAGGAAGAAATAAGGAAGAGCAACAAAGTTGGGACCTCATCCAAAGAAGAGGAGGAGGAATTTTCATTAGTCAACAAGGAAAAGAAGGAAAGGGGAAGAAGTCCTAAGGTGAGGCTCATTCTAGCCAAGAGGGAAAGTAGAAAGACTTGTCCAAAATCAAGTGGTTTCACTGTTATGAATTCAGGCACTATGCCATGAAATGTCCACAAAAAAAGGCAAGCAAGAAGCAGCCTACAGTAGTAGTAGCAGGTGAAGCTATGGCTTCATAGTTCAAGCTTGACTTCACTCTCATCACATGCAAGACAAGCACAATGATGGGGAGCATGTGGCACTTGGATAGTGGTGCCTCATTCCACATGACGGGGAACAAAGCATTTTTCAGTGACTTGGAGAAGAAAGATCTCCATATGGACATTGATTTTGGAGATGACGGAAGGTACAACGTGACTGAGATCGGTACTGTCACCTTTCATAGGGAGTCGAGCTCCCCTATGAGACTCAAGGATGTGATGTTTGTTCTGGGTTTAAAGAAGAATATTGTCTTTGTTTCCGTTTTGGAAGATCGTGGCTACGATGTGATATTCAACAAAGGGAAGGAATTTTGAAGACACATTGCCATGGGATAAGTGAAGCAGATCAGGGTTCGAGTCAAGAACTTGTATGCACTTGAGGTAAAAGATGCATGGAAAGCCTTGAGCAACAAGGAAAATTTGGTGGTTGAGAGGGAGCATGTTAGACCTCTCAACATGCAGCCTCAGAAGCAGCCTCAGGAACTCGTGGAGAAACAAAAAATGAGAAGTAAACATCTACTCAAATAGAGGCCTCCAGTAGGGGAAGAGTTCGAGCCAAGTGGGAAGAGGGAGCACATGCATCCATACCTCTAGGAGTGAGGCAAAGCAATGTAGATCCTTAGTCCAAGAGTTGCAAAAATTTGGGCATGGTCCATTGAGGCATTTTTCTCATGGATCATTACCTTGCTATAGGGGCCCACAATATTCAATAGTAGGAGGATCAGTGCCAGTCAGATACTGAGGAGTACAAAGGAGTGTTGACAACAGAGCATGAGGCTCAGTAGCAGAGTCAACAACAACACATTTTCCCAGTAGACAGTTGCAAACACAGTTGATTCAGTTGATTTTATTTTTTGGATGCTTCTCAATTGCAGATGTTGCAGTAGCAACAACAACATAGAGAAGTGTTGCATGCAGTACATTCCAAAGGTTCTAGATCAACGTATATGTGAATCCCTTTCTTGTTGAGAGGGAGTGTTGAAAATGCAGTGAGAAATTCCTAATTTAGTTTTCCCTTGAATAATTTAGGAGAAATTCGAATTTTAATTTCAAAAGAATACTTGGAGGTAATTAACTAAGGTGACATGACTCTTCTCACTTAGCTAGCTCAGTAAACTCGGGTTGGAGACACTTGAGTTCAATTCTACATGATTGATTGCTAATTTGTAGGAATCTATTTCAATTAATTTGAGTTATTGTCAATGTAACTATTTCTCATTGTTAGTAGAACTAGTGGAGGTCAAGTTAAGGGTGTTTAAATTTTTTTCACACTGAGTGATCATCCAGTTAACTGATTTGTTATCAACCAGGTTGGTGGGGGTTGGATTGTGTCAAAATTTCAACTCGGTGTAACTATTTCAAACCAACCTTTAGTTGGAAGTTAGCCCTTCCAATATGAGAGGGCTCTCTCAATATTTTTTAAGAATGCAGATGGCTAACTCTGGTTTTCTATTTGATTTTTTGGGTGAAAGAGTGTGAGGGAAACCACCATTGGGCATGGAGTTAGTCAAAGAAAAAATAATGAACAACGATGTTTTATGGAAACTGAGGCATCTTTGGTTTACTAAGGTGGATAATGACATTCACAATAATCACAACAAATTGAAGGAAGTTGGAGTTGTTTGACACATTTCCAAGTAATCAATAAGCTATTAAAACTAATAACAAAGGAGCATGATAGAATATGGTTGAAACCAAAATGAATCTCAGGTTTAAAAAAAATATTCTACAACTTATATTTCTATTAGTTAAAAACAATACAACAGTGGTTCTCACATCATCAATCCCCCCTTTTGCAGAGTCGAAAATCTACCTATTTATAGAGAAAAATCTCTTTACATAATCTGCCACCTGGGCTAGAATCAATCAACAACTATGATCTAATAAAACCTTGAGCCTTTTAAGGGATTTTCTATTACAACAGAGTTCAAATACAAATGGGAGTCATATGAACTATTACAGTAACTTAAAGCGTGACATTATATTGGTGGAAACTCGAACATCTGGCTCTTCAAATCTATTGTGTTGTTTTCTATTGAAACATGTTGAAAATGCCTCGTTGTCTTTGTGCCTTGCTGTCTCTTTATTTCACTACCTTCTGTATCATGCTGCTCTATGTTCTTGTGCTATGTTTAATAACCATGTTGTTGAAGAGTCACAGAAAAACACTCTTGTTGTCTCACGGAGCATAAGCAAAATAGATACTTTAACGTTCGTTGATTTGAGTCATCGATCTAGGCTTGTTGACATTGCAATCACAATACAAGAGAGGATCCCTTTAACATTGAGTTATGATAATTCTGTGATTTTCTAGACATGGCAGTTTTATAAGACGCATCACATAAAATATCGCATCTAGGAGGTTCTTTCACATCGCAATCGCAAGTCGGAAAGGATTTTAGGGAACGAGAAATTTGACTATGTGATCGCCGATTGTGATATCGAAATCGGCGGGAGAAGGGCTAAACAAAATCAATTGTGGAGCATATATCGAAATTGGTGAAATTATGCAATATGCGATATTGACAGAGAAATGATTGATATGCGAATTGGTGGAGATGGGATTTGTGCCTTGAGAAGTCTTTGATTATGATATTACAATTGGAGAGGGAGGACTTATCGCAATTTATGAGGGGAGACACATTGCAATCGGCGAGGGGAGACACATCACAATCAACGAGGGGAGACACATCGCAATCGGGCGAGAGGAATTACGATATCGGCGAAGAACTGCGATATCACAATCGGCAGGGAGGAATTGCGATATCGACAAAGAACTGTGATATCACAATCAGCAAAGGATGTAATATCACAATTTGCCAGTGGACGAGGACTTGGATATCATAATTTGTGGGAAGGGATATTGTGATATACAATATCACAATCACAATTGGGAAGGGGACAGGCGAAGATGTATGCAAAGGAAAAAGGGAAGTGAAAATAGCAATGTATTATGCAGGTCTCAGCTTTATAAAATGGACTGCAACATATAAAGTATTTTAAAGGGGAATGGGTCATGGCTACAACTTGGAAAGGGTGAATGCAGTTAGAGTTAGAAATGGGGAAACATGGCTAGAGTTGGAATGGGTTATGGTTAGAGTTAGAATGGGTGAATGCAGATGAAATGGGATGAGTGAGAGAAATGGGTTTTAGAGAATATGGGAATTTCTCCAAAACAATTAGAATAGATCTATTCTTCCTCCTTAATCTCCAAATATAAAGCAGAACAACCTCTTTCAGAAAAACAACAGATAGATGAAAAGATCAGTGGTGGAAAACCTTGACTAATAAAACTAAAATTTATTTTTAGTGGTTATCATGGATAACATTGGCTCCTATGGGGAAGTTTCGCCCCTATTGTGCAACAAAGAACCAACAGACCAATTGCTTGACCATTGGGTTGATCCCATATGAAGACTACATTCAAACCCACTTCACCAAACTGAAAAGAAAATTGCAAACTGTAACCTAAAGCTGAAGGAAATGCTTGTTCAACAAGCTTATTTATTTCCTATTCTAACATCTGAAAATCCACTTGATTAATTCAAGCGATATAAAATCTCTAGTATAACGAGACAAAGAGCTGATCCAAAACATGGGCTTCTCGACTATGCTTGAAAAAAATAAGTAGTGGATCATATATGGGAAACTCAGAATAGAAACTAAATTAATCACTTAAAATTACAAATGAAAGAAACTTCACCGTCACTGATGACTGGAATAGACTTGCGGTAGAACTCATCTTGAAATAATTTCAAGCTGTTGATTTGTAAGCAATGGAGTCATCATGAAACTTTGATCTTCAATATGTTTTAAGAGTGGAGTCGCCATGCTAATATCACAACCTTCATAATTTTTGATTTCTTATTACCCTCAGAAATAAGAAAGAAGAGACTTAAAGAGAATCCCAGAAAAGGAGCTTTTTGGCTCTTGGCAGATGCAATAAAATATTATCAATCGAGCTGCTCGGGGTTGATTTGTGTTAATCTTTCAACCCGATGTAACTATTTAAAACCAACTATTAATTGGAAGTTACCCTTCCAATTTGAGAGGGCTCTCTCAATTTTTTTAAGAATGCAGATGGCTAACTCTAGTTTTCTATTTGATTTTTTTGGTGAAAGAGTGTGAGGGAAGCCACCATTAGAAATGGAGTCAGTCAAAGAAAACTAACAATGAAAAATGGTGTTTCATGGAAACTGAGGCATCTTTGGTTTACTAAGGTGGATAAGGGCATTCACAGTAATCATAAAAAATTGAGGAAGTTGGAGTTGTTTGACAGATTTCCAAGTAATCAATAAACTATGAAAACTAATAAAAAAGGAGCATGATAGGACTGAAACTGGAATGAATCTTAGGTTAAAACATAAGATGCTGCAACTAATATTTCTATTAACTGAAAACAATACAACAATGGTTCTCACATCATCGATCCCTCCTTTTGCAGAGTCGAAATCTACCTATTTATAGAGAAAGATCTCTTTACATAATTTACCACCTGGGTTCGATTCAATCAACAAATATGAGATCTAATAAAACCTTGAACCTTATAAGGTATTTTATGTTACAACAGATTTAGAATACAAATGGGAGTCATATGAACTGTTACAATAATTTAAAGCGCGACATTATATTGGTGGAAACTCGAACATTTCACTCTTCTAATCTGTTGTGCTGTTTGCTATCGAAACATGCTAAAAATGCCTCACTATCTTTGTGTCTTGTTGTCCCTTTGCTTTGCTGCCTTCTGTGTCTTCCAACCCTGTGTTCTCGTGCTCTGTTGAATGACCATGTTGCTGAAGAAACGCCGAAAAAACTCTCGTTGTCTCATGGCGCAAAAGCTGAATAGACACTTTAACATTCGTTGATCTGGGCCGTTGATCTGGATTTGTTGACATCACAGTCGAAATACAGGAGAGGGTCCCTTTAATATTGATTTATGATAATTCCACGACTTTCTGGACATGGTAGTTTTATAGGATGCATCACATAAAATATAGCATCTAGGAGGTTCTTTCTCATTGCAATCGTAAGTCGAAAAGGATTTCAGGGAACAAGAACTTTGACTATGCGATCATCAATTGTGATATCGCAATCAACAAGAGAAGGGGTATCGCAATCAACAGCGAAAAAGATATCACAATCGGCGAGATTATGTGATATGCGATATCGACAAAGAAATGAGTGATATGCGATATCAACAAAGATGTGACTTGTGACTTGAGTGATCTCCAATTATGATATCATAATTGGCGGGGGAGGACTTATCACAATCGGTGAGGGGAAACACATTGCAATCAAAGAGGGGAGACACCTCACAATTAGTGATGGGAGACACATCGCAATCTGTGGGGTGACAAAACTTTATGCGATATCACAATCGGTGAGGAGGAATTGTGATATCGGAAAAGAACTGCGATATCAAAATTGGTAGAGGATGTAATATCGCAATTGGCCAGTGGAGGAGGACTTGGATGTGATAATCAGTAGGAAGGGATATTGCAATATACAATATCGCAATCCCAATCGAGAAGGGGACAGGTGGAGATGTATGCAAAGGAAAAAGGGAAGGGCCGATAGCGATGTATTCTGAAGGTCTCAGCTTTATAAAAGGACCGTGTCATATATAAATTATTTCAAAGGGGAATGGGCTATGGCTAGAGTTTGTAAAGGGTGAATGTGGTTAGAGTTAGAAATGGGGCAACACTGCTAGAGTTGGAATGGGTTATGGTTAGAGTTGGAATGGGTGAATGCAGATGAAATGGGATGAATGAGAGAAATGGATTTTAGAGAATATGAGAATTTCTCCAAAACAATTAGAATGGATATGTTCTTCCTCCTTAATATCCAAATATAAAGCACAAAAACCTCTTTCAAAAAACAATAGATAGATGAAAAGATTAGTGGTGGAAAACCTTGACTAATGAAACTAAAATTTATTTTTAGTGGTTATCATGGATAACATGATCAATCAACCCAAAATAATTGTTGCATGTAGGTAATTTGAGTTACCTAGTTGAGATTGGATTTTAAGGGCAATGTATTATAAGTTGTAAACTAGTCCAAGTTTTACAGGTGGTGCATGTAGTCAGAGAATAACCTAAAGGTGCACAATCTAGATTAGGTAATTTTGTAATTAATAGGGACATAATTCCCATAGGAACAACACAAGGAAATAAAAGCTCGGAGGACAAGAAAATTGGCTAAGTATTGACCAAGATCAGTCAGCTAGGCAGAGGATAGAAGATACAGGTGCAGGTTGAGCTCATGTTTGAGCATAACATATTGTATTCATCCAGATTCTTTGATTAATGCAATACAAATAGTAAGGGTTTGATAGGTCCCTATAATACTAGTGATTACCCCATTACTATTGTAGTTGTATCCCTTATTAATATTGTTGTGCACCTATTGTCCCCATATTTTTATTACTGTGCCCCATAGAATCGCTCTATTGTTATTTTTGTGGCTTCATATTATTATTGTTAGGTCGGCTGGGTTATATTGTGACTCCTTAGACTTCTGTATATAGAAAGGAGGTTTTGTCATTTGAATCATCCAAGAATTGTTCATTTATGTAATGTAAAGGAGGTTGGCCGCTCGAAGAGGCTGAATTCTAAGGTGTTAATCTATCTTTTCTATCTTTTTCTTAAGCTGGTTTCATAACATTTGGTATCAGAACTTTTGATTCTAGGGTTTCGATGCTCCAAATAGGTCATCGTGGCATTTTCACTATAACTTTTTTTCTGCGACGTTTCAGAAGCTAAAAAAAAACCCCATTTGAGAAGAAATCACGCTGAACCTCGAATCCGAATTTTAGAACTTTTCGCGCTATATTTGCAGAGATATGATCTGAGGAAGTTGGTTTTTTCCAAACTCCTGAATTGCATTCCAAATAGGTGACCTGGGGAAAATCGTCATAACTTTCTCTCTGAGCATCAGATTGAAATTTCGTAAGAAGGTATAGAAAGAGGACGAACTACAGTTTCTTGTATATATTTTTCAGAGCCAAAGGTAGAAACAATGACTCATGGCATGTCGTACAAGTTCGCTTTACTGAACTAGTCTATAATCAGGTCACTGTGGGAGATTTCACATAACTCTTTCTTGGAGAATCCAATTTGGATCAGACTTGTGGCATTGGAAAGAGGACGCAGAGGGCTACTACAGGTCACAATTTTAGAACTGGATGGTCCAAAATTACAGAGATACATCATATTCAATATCAAACTCCTACAAAGTGAAAAAAGGTGTGTAGTTTTTTTAAAATTTTTGCATAAGCTTGGTTTGAAAAATTAGTTTGAAGGAATTCAAAGGGCATAGTAAAGCATTATTATCGATAAT
>APFE030465735.1:72961-83206 GCA_000404065.3 Pinus taeda
AATAATTAAACCAACATAGATCCATTTTAATTTTGGATCAAATCTTTTGTGTAAATCTTTCCTCAAGTTTTGAACTGAAAAAAGAGGTTTGCTTCTTAAGAGATTTGATCATTGCTTTATAGATTGGTATTTATTATTGAATTGATGTTTTTTAATATGTGGACTATGTATTCATATTTTCATGGTCAATGTAGTAGCAATTGAGTCTAAAGTGAAAATCCTTTTACAACCTTTTGTTAGAAGGTGATTTTTTGTTTTGGGTATTCTTTAACGCTTTTTATTTTGTGTTTCTTTTAGAAATTTGATAATACAATTTTAAGTGGAATTATGTTTTTCCGTATTTAAAATGTTTTTTTAAATGTATAAATAGATTAAGTATAGACAACTCTAAAATTTATTCTTTTCTTCATTTCCTCGCATCTAGGTTTAGTTTTTGGTCTAAATATGAATTTAAGATATTTTTATATCTATATGTTGCTATCCTTTAGGTATGACTTGCATACATTCATGTTTAAAAAGAAAAAAATTATCATTTATTACATATTACCATAAAATTTAGGGTTGGCATCTATGTCAATGCTGTCATTTTTTGCATTTTTAGCTATTAAAAATTACTTGTTGACCTATTCCTTTCCTCTTCTTTGATAACCTTCAAAATTTAATGATATTTGTAGTAATTCCTTATTGCTATATGTTTTGCATGACATAAATCTACATATCATTGAAACCCTAACTTATAACAACCCTTTCTTAGTTTATTAAGTTTGGTGGAAAATGTACTTGAACATCTGTAAATCTTATCTTAGTTTCCAAGTCTTTCTTATTACCTTCTTCCATAAACATTAAGCTCTTATCACCCCTAAGCCTTCCTTTATTGAAGATATTTCTACTTGATATCCTTTACAAGACGCTTATTTGTGTTATAAACCCTCGGTAATCTAACGTCTAAGCCTTACTAGGGATAAAATCCAACCCAAAAAACAACATGAGAGAAGCCACTAAGGTGATAGTGTTGTATGATCTCTTTATTTCCCTAAGACCTAGGTTTCTTAGTGAGGCTTTCCACTAGGCTTCTATATTTTACAATAACATTTTTGGTTCCATTTCTAGGGAGGAGCTGAGTCCTTCTCCTTGCTATCCAAAGTCTATGCTTCAATCATTTTTTGATGAGAACATCCAAAATCCATAGCTAAAATTTCTCATTTGGAGACTCCTAAGTCTTATTCCAATACAAGAGATTTAGTAATAAGCCTATAAGAGTAGATATTCCTCATAAAAGGAAGAATACCTCAAAGAATCCTATTACTCAAGGTTCTCATGTAGCAAAATACCTCTTCATAAGAAATTATACCTTAGCCACAATGGAAATACCTTGGATCACTAGTGTATAAGAGCCCCTTGACACGAGTTCCATTCAAGGATACCCTCACAATTTACCCAATAAGTGTGAAGAATGGTTTCCCAAGTTCACGGGAAATGTAGTCACAACTAAACAACATATAGATTTATTTTACTGGTGTGTAGGTGGAATAAATATCCAAGATAAGGATGTATTCATGATAATATTTTCCCTCTCTATGGAAGATAATTCTAGAACTTGGTACCTAGCTTCACCCTTATAAGGAATCAAACCCTAGGACCAATTTGATAATGCCTTCAACTAGAGATGGGATACCACCAAATATGTGACACAATTTCTAACCAAATTCTAAGAGGCTAAGAAAATGGAGAATGAGAATGTCATTGATTCCACTCAATGGTTTGATCAATTACTTAAGAAGGTACCCCAAATATATAAACCTACTGATGGAACAATCCTGGATCTCTATGTTGATGCCTTCCATGGGAATTTCTCCTATGCCTTGAACTACAAGGAACTTAGAAATATTGATCAAGTAAAGGCTTGTGTTGTAACCATTGAATAAAACTTAACCACATTTAAGGTTAACTTTCCATCCTATCCTAGAGCCAAAGTATAAGTCAAAACTAAGCCTTCAACACAATTTGATCTTGCTCAACTTGTGATGATGAATATGTTGACTCTTTTGGATAAGGAAAGGGGTTCCCATCCAAATTATCCTCCTAAACCTCAATACAACAATGATAAAATTCCAAACCCAAATGATAGAAAATGTTTTCTTCAACAAAGGATGCTTAACACCCTTTCCCCTCCTAACATGATAAGTTAGGAGGGACTTCCTTGGTTAAAATTTTCAATGACTTCCATACTAAAGTAGAGTGTTGTCACAATTAGGTTGAAGAGGGGGAAATCCCAGTGTATTTAAAATTAATAAATGATTCCACTCATTTAACTATATTTCCAAATAGAATTTTTCTCTTACTCATGAACAACATGAGGAATTGACTAGGGGGTTTACATGATCTATACAAATTAACTGGATCATTTCCAAACAAATCACATCAATAAGTGAGACATACAGTTGAAACAATTTTTTTTTTTTTTTTTGGTGGTGGAGAGGCCTCTATACTTACAATACCCGCCCACTCCTCATGATTATGATGTGCAAGAACATCCACTCAAACTCTTGATACTAGAGTACCTCTTACTGTGGGGCTCTTCTACAATGAAAAATTTCCACTCTACCTATTGGTACCTTCAATCATGTAGTCCTAAAGGCACAAAACTCAGTTGGCATGCCAAAAAAATAGGTATGTGTACCCCTTGAGGTAAAAGTACACCCCCAAATTCCCATAGCCAATTAGACAATGCTAGAATGATGATTAAATTTCTCCCATAAATTCACAAATCCAAGAAAGACCTCTTTATAAAGGCAATAATCCATAAGAACTTAGCCCCTTGAGTAGGAAAACTTCCTCTTTTGTAATATTTCTAGAGATAATTCATTCCCAAGAAAGTCTTATCCTTCACACTCCCATTTCCTAAATGCCTTTGGGGCAAAATTTGGTTTAAGAGTAAAAATAATAATATCATAAAAAGGGTATTTGGTAAAATTTTGTCAACCCTCTTTGACCTTAACTTTTAAATAAACTTAAAAATCATTTACCAAATGTTATATGTCAAATTACAAGGTACTAGATCTAGGACCATTGTACTCATTGAGGAAATATCGTTTCTCTTGGGTATGATTTTCACCATGTAGTTAATGCTCTTCCACTTTTCTCCCAACATCAACTCCGACTTAGTGTGTGTTATGGTAATCATAAACGTGCACAAGGTTAGCTCTTCCAAATAAAATCATAGTAATATATCTAATCATGAGAAAGACATGAACCTACAAGAAGACATTTTAAATAATCATTAATGATTACTAATGAATCAATAATCATTAAAGAGGACATTTTAAATGATGTAAAAACATAACAAAGATTCCATAATTTCATATCTCAACTAGGTAAGAAAAATGTTCAACATAACTTAATGGAAATATTTGTTAGGCCATGATAATGTCACCTTTTCTTGTATCTTTTGATCAATCTTTGCCCTATTTTTTCTTGTACTCAACCAAATTTCTACTAGTTTTGGCACAATTGGACAAGTTTAACACTAGATAATTCTAAATTCTGTTATTTTCATTTTGATGCTCATTTGGATGTACGAATTATGTGTTTTTTGACCTTTTCCTTGAGTGATTGCAAAATTGCACTTCAAGAGACTGTTGTAGAAATTATAAGTCCAACATTTATTGTAGAAGATGCAAAATAGTTTTGACTACAAAATTTGTGAAAGTGTTCAAGTGCGAAAGTTATAGAATAACAATCATGATGGATAGTGAAATGATGATAGCTAATTCCTAACTTCCAACACTATTTTCTTCCTGGTCCATTGAGGATCCATGTTGGACGAATAAAATTGACTATCTTAGGACAAAAATGCACAACTATAAACTCCTTTGTGGTAAAAATAAAAGCATCTATTTTCATATACTATTAACTGCCATGTAGAACAATCAAATCTATGATTCCAAGCTAACACTCTTGTTTAATTTTGGAATATGTGTTAATTATATAAATCAACTTCTTGTTGAAGGAAAAGAAGATGATTATATTGTTATACCATTTGAACTTTATATGGTAATAGTGACAGTTATATAAAGCACTTGATGTTTCATGAGGAATTGTGTTAATGCATAGTTAAGGTTTTTTTGTTTGATGTTGAAGTTTTACTAAATGATACCCTATTTCAGAAGGATGGCCCATTCCAAGAATATGTATCATTATAGTTAGATAGAATAGTTGTTAGAATTTAGATTGGTTTGTAGTGATTCTTGTTTAATATTGTTATCACTATTTTTTATAGCCGTGATTACTATTTCTATTGGATTGCAACATGTCAAGAGTAACATGGATGTAAAACAGTGTTTATATTAAAGTTTTTATATTTGGTTTTGTCTAATATCTTGTTGGTTCTACTTGGTATCATTTGTTATCGAAATTATATACCATCAATTTTTTTGTTTAAAATATTAAAATCATTACTGATTAAGATAGCTTGCAGTGTATTGTTGTATGTTACTGCTAAATAGGTAGTCTAGCTCCCTTCATTTATAATACATAAACTGATGTTGTTTACATTAAGGTTTTTTTTTTCATGATGCATGGTTTAATTTAAGGAAGGTAGTCCCTTTTCTCTTCTGGTTTTTGCCATGTTATGGCAAAAATATATATGGAAAAAATTTCATGAAACTTTTAGACAGTCAACCTTGTGATGATTGAAAGTCTCTCCATTCAGAATGATGTTTTCCAATCTCTCGGGGGTGTCCCTAGATGATGTATGTTTTTAATATTCTTGTGTAAAACTTTAGTTTGATTAGAATACAACAAAGCTTCACTTTTGACTTGTTGATAAGCAACCAAAAGTGAAGTAGTTCTTGAGAATGAATTTATACATTTGGTTGAAATTAGATTTCTAAGAGTAATAGTAGTAATGGAGTTGAAAGTGATGTAAGAAAAGAATGTGCACCTCGAGTGAAATAATTCAAAACAATTTCACTTCAAAATACCATCAAAATACGAAAATGTTCATTCAATTGCCTCCGTTACATTCAAAGAGTTAGAATCAAACATAATTAAATGAAATCACAAATAACCCAAGAATTAGGTTACACCATAATGAGCAATAAGTAATTGGTTGGCTTGAGTTCCTTTGTTTGTGGTGGAGGTAGTGGTATGAGAGACTAGAACATAGAAAAGTGAGATCTTCATTGCTACCAAAGCATCCAAGAAAAATTGTCCACCCTTGTACTGGTTCTCTAATATGCATGTATGGAAGAAACATTTCCTCTCTCAAACTAGTTGAAACCATTGGATCAAAACAAGGAAAATTTGGAAACACCAAAATATTTGTAAGTAAATCGTCCTTTCTTCCTTTTTCACATTCAATTATTTTGCAAAAAAATGAAATTGATTTTGTTTGCTTCACTTCATGAGTGGAAACATAAAAAAAATCTACTTTTCACATCTCATCATTAAATTGGAAAAATATCACTTTTCCTCTAGCTTTAATCATTAAGACATTTAGTAAAATATTCCATTCTCTCATTGAAACTAGTTGACTCCTTTTCCATGTGATTAAATAATTAAATAAACATAAAATTATTTAATTATTTCACAACTTATGACTTTGAAGTCAGAATCCTTGAAAATGTACCTAGAGATATGGTTTAGATCCACGCGAAGTGTCAACTCAAGAAATAAGCCAGTGACAAAAATGCTACTTACCTCCTCACTTTTCCATGCAAAGGAAGATCATACCACCCCTTAGTCACTGTCTAGGAACCATGACCAAAACATGCACTTGCCAAATATATATAATTACTAATTATATACATTCCTAAAAAGGAAACCTTCCTAAAAAAGAAAAAAAAAACATAAAAGCACCAAAATAAAGGAAAATTGGTTATTCAATATCTGATTGAAAATGGTTTCATTTGACTCGCTTTTTTCACCAAGATCAAGAAGTAGTGAAACCTAATATTTAGGCTCCTGGTGGTCCAAATATCAAAAAATAAAAATTGCCAAAAGAACAATTTCCTAGAAACAGATGAAACTAAATATATAAGTTCCTCTAATCAACTATTATGCCATGAAGCATCTAGAAATAGACTAGTGTGACTAAGTCTCATTGGACCTTAACCCTTCAATAGCAAGAAGTACTACTGAGGTTAACATTGGTGACTTAATAGGACAATATCCCTTTGAAGGATGTCAAGAACCACTAAATCATTGTACTCTAAAACTATGCCACTAATTAATGAGAAATGACCTGTTTATAAGTGTTGTCCACTAGGTTATGGAGTCAATTGCATGGTATCTCTATTGCTCAACTTAAAAGATAATAATGACCATGCCTAGCCATCTGCAACCTATACCTTGTTTCAATAGTACAACCCCCCCACTGTAAGCTAAAGTCAACAGCGGGGAGAAAGTCATCTAGTCATGTGCTAATAACGAAAATGTATACTAGACACAAAGGAACCCACCAATAAGGATAATGGGTCGTAAGGTATGAGTACAACTCATCGACATGAAAAAATTATCTGATGTGAAAACAATAATGAAGATCATCCAATTAGGAACTAATAATGCTTAACCTTATCAGATGTGAGATGATCGCCAATAAGGCTAATGCTCATCAAGGCACTTTATCTTCTGGATCAATCCTCAGATGATGTGTTGGATTTGATAAGGAATGATCTACTAAGAGAGAGGCGGTGATGAAAACCTATCCCACAACATGGAGGTTAAAAATATTATAGTACAAGTGTGTGATGTTATATCCCTAAGCTTGGATGAGGCAATTGACTCAATAGAAAATGAATAAACAAACCAGACCATAAAATGACTCAAGACACTTCTATGTTTCTTTAACACTACTATGCCTACTAAGAGAAAATGAGTGAATTTTAAGGAATATTTCCCTCATTCAAGCTTGACCATAGGTGACTTTGCAACACAAAAGGAAGTTATCATGTGATATCATATTGGAAAATTTCAACTTTGGTAACATTGTTAGTTGAAAATGAAGACAAAGTCAAGGAAGCTAAGGGATAAATGGTACTTGAACTTTTGCGAAACAACCAACTCTGATTATCATTGAAAATAGATGAATGGTGTGAGATCCCTTGGCTTAATGATTGATTGTACTTAAATGTGCGTAGGTTTATTTTTTATTAAAAATGCTACATTGAAAGACATATGAACATTTTAATTATCAGTAATTAATATTGATGGTAGTTGGTTGTAAATTTGTAATTATGTTTTATTTTGTGAATAAAAAAAGTCTAGGAAATTAATGGTTGAGTACAATTCGCTAAAAGAGAAAATGGCCACAATTTAATTATGGAAAAGTTATTATTATTATTATTAACCATCAATATGTCCTAGGCATGTAATCTGGGTGATTATATTTAATTAAGAAATTATGATATTGGCTAATTAAATGTTTCTTAGAAGACAAGGAGTTGTCATCAAGAGTGGAAAATATGATCTCATTAACAGCCGAATAACTACCTGCCACCTGTTGGTGAAGTGGAGGAAGTTATTAACTACCAAAAGAGTAGTAGATTTATAATCTTTGGGTTTTTACTTGCTTTTGTATCATTATTTTGAGAGAAGAATTAGAGAGACTGAAGAGAAGAAAATTTAATAGACATAAGAAGAATTGAGGCCTAGTTGCTCAGGGGGACAGGCAGTTTGATGTGTCAATGTTGGGAGGAGACAAGTACTCGACTCTTAATTTCCTAGAAAAGTTGATAAAGTCGGTGTTTCTAACTCTAATATTTGATTTTATGGATAAAGTATTTAATTCTATTATTTGCTTGTTCTTTAATTATTTTCAATTAGAATAAAGAGAGAAATAGGAATTATGAAGTTTCTAAAGCCGGGAATACAATATTCCTGTGTTTATATATGGTTGAATTAAAAAAAACGCTATGACAAAAAGAAACATTATTATTTATTACAGACCTCTTTGAATTCAATAGGAAAAAAAGGATAAAAATATAGATAATAGTCCTATTTATAGGTTAAAGGTCATTTATCTGTTGCAGGTATGAACATACTGACAAAATAGTAGTACAAACAAAGGATATAACATTTACATACATAAACAAGAGAATATTTTTTCTTACAAAACCTAGAAATTGTTTATATAAATCTAAATTACATTTATATACATGAAGAGATGTATATTTTTTTTATATAATAAGTTTCCTTACTGTATAAATTCTAGAGATGTATAGTAGTAGGAAAAAAAAAGCTACATAGCTCAAGATTACACATTTATGTAAATTCCCATATATACATAGTTTCCAATCAAATAGAGGACATTTGCTGCAAAATAAGCGAAGGAACTTAGATTGTAGTTTTAGATGTATACATATTATTTTAGCAATTGTTTGGAATAAAATATAAATCTTTTGAATAGACAAATACATCCTTGGAAAGAAGCCAGAGTTGACATTTTAGAAACATATTTATTGGGGTGTCTATTCAAAATTGTAAAAGATAATACACAAAATATATATATAAAGATTATTTAAAATTAATCATAGAACCATCCTATGTAAGTCACGTAAAAAAGGGTAAATAAATTCGTGAATGGAACGTTTATAACAATACTATTTTTTTAGAAATTCTATCGAAATTTGAACAGAATAGTGTAAAGTACTGAATAGGCTTAAAGCTTGTAATAGAACAAAATTTTCTTCAGTTCTACGGGAACCATGAATCTTGCAAACTACAGAAAAAAAAAAATAGAAGTACAAGGAGAAATACCTTTATATGGAAGTCGTGTCTCCTTTGAAAACCCTCTATATAAAAAAAAAAAAAATTAGCTATGTGAAGTGTAAAAACATGTGACTATAGTAAACGAGGCAACTAGATAGATAATTTATAACTTTTGGTATTAAAATGGGTTAATAACCAAATATAATGAACCCCATTTTAAATATTAAGGACATTTTTAAGGGAGAAATTAAAAACCTTCCATTTTATTGTATGAAAGAAAATATAATTAAATGAAATACTACTATATAAATATAATATGTCAAAAATCTTAACGAGTATGTAGGATTTCTGAAAGAATAGAAGGAAGGGAGGAAGCTAAGATCACCCTATTACAATGAACAATGCAATATCTATGAACCCTCCTTAATAAACCACAATGAGAAAGAAAATAGTAGTCTCTAAATATTACATGTTCAACATATATGAGGTGGCCCTAGAAAATTAAAGAAAATAGTAGTCTCTAAATATTACATGTTCAACATATATGAGGTGGCCCTAGAAAATTTAAAAGAGGCATGGTAGATTTTTGTTCTAAAATGAATAAAAGATACTCTTGGTGAACAACATAAAACCTTAATTTTTTTTGGAAGGAATGAAACCCTTCTTGTGACCCTATCGAATATAGAAACAATTTGAAGTGTACGAAATGGTGGAGAAAAAATTAGAAGAATTTATATCTAGGTAGTTAATAAAATTTGTAACAAACCCTATTAAAAATCCATGTAATAAAGTTTATAAAGAAAAAATAAGACCAAGATCATGGGACACGTATTCCAAGCTGAATGTTGAGAAAAAACATAGTGATGAAGATCGCTTGTGATTAATTAATGGCTATGAAAATTGTCAAAGGAATTGGTGTTTAGTCAATTTAGTGTTATCTAAATTGCTAGTATTAATTGTCAACCTGGGGCTCGTAAGCTGATGAAGTGTGGTGCACTATATGTGCTTAGTTAACATCTTTCTTACTTCGTTGTTTTATAAAGTTATAATGTTCAACTCTTCCTAACCTTCTGCTTTCAACATATAGTACTATGTTAAGCACGATTAAGAATAAGTCCAAAAAGTAATCAAGCTCTAAGGTGACAAGTAGGAAAAACCACTTTAAAGACCAGTTATAATGTTCAACTCTTCCTAACTCCCTGCTTCTACTGCGTATTTGCATAAAACACGATTAGGAAATAGTTAGAAATAAGTCTAGAAAGTAATCAAACTTTAAACTTGCAACGAAAGAGCTTGAGAGAAATAACTTGAAATGAAATTGAAAGCAAAGAAATTGAAATGACTTGAAAGTAAATGACCACAATCCAATGGCATTAGTCTCTATTAATATTGCTGCAAATAAAAGAAAATAAGAAAATCACTTCAAGGATTGATGTTAGTGATGATCTCCTTCTAACTCTCTGTTTCTACTGCGTATTTGCATAAAACACGATGAGAAGGGAGTTGAAGACAAATCCAAGAATTGATAAAAACTCT
>APFE030465735.1:83699-107336 GCA_000404065.3 Pinus taeda
AAAGGCTTAGAATTAATAAAGATTGGAAAAAACATAAATGTGGCCCAATGATAATGAAAGTGGGATGAATGTGGTGACATAGTAGTGAAATGGAGGTGATATAATGGACATAATAGTGAAAGTGTAATGGAAATGAATGACATTTTCAAGACTCAACAATTGGCAAAGGATTTGGAAAGGAAAAGTGGCATTTATTTATGAAAATAATGGAAAATAGGAGAAAGGGAAGGTGAAAGGTCACAAAATTGCATGTGAGGAAAATTGAAGGAAAAATGAATGAAAATGAAGAAAATAGAGGCCTCAATGATAAAAAGGCTCCTGAGGATCGGTTCACAGCTTTTGTCAATTCTATCTTGGAGCTCTATTATATTATCTCTCTCACACTCTTGCACACTTAGAGTTTCTTGGAGCATTGTGGCATGCTTTGGATTTGGATAAAGAAGGCAAAGGAAAAGTAGGAAAGCTCAAGGGGACAATGGGATCAACAACCACAACGGGATTGATTTGTAGGAATCGAGTTGCATGTATGATTTCCTTGCTAGTTTTAACATGCATGGTATATTCATGTGAATATGTGGTTATGATCTGTCATTGGCATGTAGGATTGCCTGGATTGACAATGATTTAGCCTAGCCTTTCCATTTCCTAGATAACCATGGTGTTGTGAGTTTTTCCCTTTGTTTTCTTATTGGTGCTCATGTTCCTTATGGATGTGGGTTGAGTTACTAGTTCCTGGACCCTTGGTTGGACAAACTCTTTGGAAGACTTAGACAACTTGGGTTGAGTTACTAGTCTTCAAAGCCTTGGTTGGAAAAACACTCTAGAGCCCTTGGTGGGTTAAGTGACTAGTCACTGAGCCTTGGTTGGAAAAATGCTTGGGAGCCCTGTGACAACTATGGATTGAGTTACTAAAACTGGAACTAGAGTGGAACAAACACTCTAGAGCCCTAGACACCTTCGATAGAGTCTGATCTAGTGATGGTTTGTGACCTCTGACCATGAGGTGGAATCAATGGTTGAGGGTTGAGGTGGTTTGGCCTTTCGAAGCTTAGGTTTGGTTTTGGTTGGTTTATTCCATGAGATCCTACATTCATGCTTAGAATATGGCACGGGGGTGATTGGATGAATGAGATATTTGGTTCAGCTCAATATAGGGTCGGGTGGTACTTGGAAGTCTCAAAAGTGATTGGGATTTTCATATGTTAATAAGAGTTATTTTCCTCTTGTATTTAATGGGTAAATGTACTTGTTATTATATGGCTTGGATGACCGATCTATCATTGTTATTATTTTGGTTATAAGCATGATTTCATTACAGATTCTAGTTATGGCTCTTAACATGTTTTGATTGGTAAATGAATGTTTATTGAATTCATGACCTAATGAATATCAAACCCCTATGTTCATATATGCATTTATGACCTGCAGATTACATGTTCACAATGTGTTTAACGAAATGTATGTCATGGTTAGACTTGGTTAGGTAAAGTCCTTGATCAATTTTTGTGTTAAAGGCTTTGTCTTTCTTCCATTTATTGTTTTGGAAAGTTTCATCAAGTTTTGGACAGTGATCTGGATTCTAGCCCTGAAAAGGTGGCACAAATTCCACAGTTGCAGACTCATAACTGGGAAATTGGTACTGCAGTCACTATCTTGCAAGCTTATGCATGTTAATGGAGGCCTATAGTCACATGGATGCATGATTATTCTTGCAATTGATAGTTTAGATAAGTGAAAAATAAATCTGACTCAGGGTTTGGGCACCTAGAGGGGTGGTTTAGCTCTTGGGGGTCTTATAGATCCTAAGGAAGGCCAATAAGGATTTGATCTTGTCGATTCCATTTCCTTAATGTGATCTAGGAGGTCGAGTCATATCTTAGTATCTCCTCCTCTCATGTTTACCCTAACAAGCTGTTGAATGTGGGTAGATATGCGAGGGGTGGTTTCAAAATGGTATTAGAGCTCTCAGTTTCAACACTTGGACTAGATGGGTGGAATGCGTTTGTCATGCACGCATGTAGGTTGTGTATGTGCCTTTTATGTGTGCACTGTGATGGTCATTATTGCAGTTATGTTATCATGTAGAATTTGTTGATGTTGCAGTTGAGATGATAGATATGATGATTTCATTATATATAACCTATGTTGTGCAAATATAGATTGATCTTGCAGATGAGATAGCCTCCCTTGAACTTCTCTAAGGTAGATTTGATTGTGGTTATATTTGGTTTATCTAACATAGTATGTTTGTAGGAAGAAGATCAAAGATGACAAAAAAGATGGTGAACTATAGTTCATGTGATTCTCCCTACAGATTAGATGAACAACATGGTGATGAGTACTCCCCTCACATAACAGACACATTGATAAGTTTGAAAGTAGAGATATGGAGTTGAAAGGCAGATAATGACAAAATAATTTAGTCACAGGAAAGACTTACCATAGCACAGGAGAAATAAGTAGAGGTTAATGCGGTTATCCTTTAGAGTTTGTACTATTTGCAGAGATGGGGACCACTTAGGATCAATCATGGACAAAAGGAAAGAACCGATGGGGCATATGGCAATAGGTCTTGATCATGACACGTGTTGGATAGAGAGGATACAGTCAGAGATGACAAATATCTAGATATAGCTGACCCGAGGGGCAGTGATCATGGGTTATATCTTAGTCTTGGTTTAGAGAGACAATATGGTCATCACCATCATCATCTGTATACGAAGAGTGAGAAGTAGTACTTTCTAGAGGAATTCAGGAAAGAAAATTCTCCTACATTTGATGGAGAAATGAAGAAATCATAGGATGCAAAATCTTGGTTGCTTTGGATGAATAAATTCGTCATATTTGAATGATTACTCAGAGAACATGAAAGGCATGATAGCTACCTTCAAAATTAAAGGTAAAACATACATTTGATGGGAATAAGTGAAGAATGTTAGAGGCACTCGAGAAGAGGATTTGAGTTGGAGTGAGTTTGAGAGATGTTTTATGAAGAAGTATCTATCTGAGAGATATTATGATGGCAAGGCAAAGGAATTCTATGAGCTTAGGATGGGATCTATGACCAATGAGGGGTATACTAGAAGATTATTGGAGTTGTTGAGCTATGTGCCTTATCTTAAGGAGGAGAAAGAGAAGATCCAAAGATTCATCAGTGGGTCCTTAATGTCATTCAAAGACATGAACGAGTTTGATGAGCCTACATCGTTAGAGGAATCCATCATAAAGTTTTAGAATTATTATGGGCAATCAAAGTGTAGGTACGAATCTAAAAAGGATTGGAAAGGAAATGAAAAGACTAAATGAAAATGGGATAAGAAGTAAGGAAGGCTATAAGGCACAGGTAATAAAGAGATTGCAATGTTGCACCAGAAATTTAGTGCATTTGATAAAGGACCGAGATTTCAACCTAAGTAATAGAAGAAGGGTGATGGAAGGAAGCCTTTACAATGTTGGACTTGTGGCAAGGATCATCACAGGAGGGATTCCTCACAAGAATAGGGTGGCAGACTCCCGATCTACAATGCTCAAGAGGTACAAACAGTTGGGGATGATGGGTAGAGAATTCCTCAGATCTATGCAACATTGGATAATAGGAAAGAAGATCAGTAGGCATCTATTATTGAGATGGATGGTAATATTTGTGATCAATTTGTTTCTATTTTGATTGACCCTGAATCTAATTGCAGTTATGTTAAAACTGACCCGATGGATAAGTGTGGTTTAAATAAAGAAGTACATGCAGAGTCTTAGTTAGTATAGTTGGCTACAAGTACAAAGAAAATAGTTCATCATTGGGTAAGATCTTGTGCATTTGAGTTGAATGGTATGTCTACATCAACACATCTAAATGTGCTTCCGCTAGGATCATACAATATGTTATTGGGTATGGATTGGTTGTACCTTCACAAGACCAAGGGGATTGTTATGAAAAGGAAATCGAGTGCTTGGATGACAATGGAAAACAAAGAATATTATTGGGTAAGAAGAAGGTGATATCAGTTAGAATGGTTATAGCTATGTAAGAAAAACATAGTCACAGGAAAGGGTGTGTATTATTTGAAGTGCATATTTCGAGTGATAAAGGTAAGGATGTCAAGGATGTTAAGGTCTTGAAGAGGTATCTGATTTTACAACATTTCAACATGCGTTCCCAATGGATATTTCATAGTTTCTGCCTCACAAGAAGTTGAATTTTCTATTTGAGTTAGTACTAGGAGAGGAACCTGCATCAAATACACCTTACATGATGAGCACTCTCGAGTTAGTGGAATTGAAGCTGTAGTTGAAGAAAATGCTTGACAAGGGATACATTAGGCCAAGTTTATTGCCTTAGGGTGCACCAATATTGTTTGTGAAGAAGAATGATGGTACTTTCACGTTATGCATTGATTACAGGTAGTTGAACAAGATGACAATTAAGAACAGATACCCTTTGTTGAGGATCGAGGAATTATTCGATAAACTAAAGGGAGCAACAATGTTCTCGAAGATTGATTCGAGATCAAGATATCATCAGGTACACATCAAAGAAAAGGACATCTTCAAGACTGCTTTCTAGGCCAAGAATGGGCATTATGAATTTGTTGTGGTTCGTTTTGGTTTGACTAATGATCAAGCTAATTTCCTGTGTTTAATGAATAATGTGTTGCATCGCTATTTGGAAAAATTTGTGATTATATTCATTGATGATATATTGATATATTCTAAGAATGAGGAAGAGAATGAAAAACATCTAGCAACAATGTTGAAATTTCTAAGAGAGCATCGGTTGTATGCAAAAATTAGTAAATGCAAATTCTTTCATACAAAGGTCCATTATTTGGAGCATGTGGTTTCAAAGGATGATACAACAGTGGATTTGGAAAAGATAAGAGCTATCATGGAATGGGAAGATCCTAGGAATGTGGATGAGGTCATATCATTCATGGGGTTAGCAGGTTACTACATGCATTTCATTAGGAACTTCTCTCGGATTGCCTATCCTATTACATCATTCCAAAAGAAAGGAAATAATTTTGAATGGATTGAGGAATTTGCAACAAGTTTTGATTAGTTGACGTAGTTGCTTACGAATGCCCCAGTTATTAAAATTACATATCCAAACAAAGAGTTTGTGGTATGTACAGATGCTTGCAAGAGGGTACTTGGTGGGGTTCTAATGTAGGAAGGACATGTAGTGGGTTATGAATCAAGGAAACAGAATGAGCACGGGCATAATTATGTGACACGTGATCTTGAATTGGTAGTGATCATTCATGCATTGAATATTTGGAGACACTATCCTCTTGGTAGGAGGTTCATATTAATGAGCGATCACTATGGACTGCAATACTTGTTTGACCAACCAAATTTGAATGCCAGGAAATCTAGGTAATTGGCTATGATCAGTGAGTTTGATTTTGAGATTAGGTACATCAAGGGTACATAAAATAGGGTTGTAGATGCTCTTAGTAGGAGAGTACAAGTAAATCACATAGAAACTATGAGTTTATATGGGACATATTTACATGATCAGATTTCGCAGGAAGGTCAATAGGATAACAAGTACCAACAGGGTAAGCACATGTTATAGTAGCAGGGTACATGTAAACATGATGTGGATTATTATCTCATGATAAATGTTTTGGTCATATTTAGGGACATGAACTATGTTCCAAACAACAATGAGATCAAGAAGCTTATCTTGAGGGAATTTCACGCTAAGCTTTATTCAGGTCACCTGGGATATTAGAAGACATTGACAACGGTTAAGAAGTTCTACAATTGGAGAAAATTTAAGAAAGAGGTGATAGAGTTTGTGGCGAGATGTTTGGATTGCCAACAGGTAAAAGAAGAGTGTAAGCATCTAGGTGGGTTATTACAGTTGATTCCGATTCCAGTGGAAATGGGAGGTCATCTCCATGGAAATCATTACATGTTTTCTGAGGACAACTAGATAACATGATTCTATTATGGTGGTGGTTGAAAGGTTGACCAAGATAGTACACTTCATCCCAGTAAACTATAAGATTTCAACTAGTGAGGTAGCATAGGTATTCATTAGAAATATAGTGAGGTTGAATGGTGTTTCAAAGAAGATTGTGTCAGACAAAGATGCCAAGTTCACTTCCAGGTTTTGGAAATAGTTATTTGTAGGTTTGGGGACAAACTTTTCCTTTAGTACAACCTATCATCAACAGACAGATGGAAGACAGAGAGGGTCAACGAGATTTTGGAGGACATGTTGAGAATGTATGTTATGAATTAACAATGAAAGTGGGAAGAGTATCTTCCACCAGTGGAGTTTGTGTATAACAATGGGTATGAGGAATATTAGAAGATGAGTCTATTTGAGGTAATTTATGGGAAAAGCTGTAATTATCCTATCACTTAGAGTGATCAAATGAAAAATATGTTGATTGCACCGAAATGTTGGCAAAGATGGAATAAGAAATGCATGTTATCAAGAAGAATCGAAAGGCAACAAAGGATAGACAAAAGAGTTATGCATATCAACATAGGGTGTTTAAGGAGTTTCAAGTTGGGTAACAGGTGTACTTGCACATCGATCCCAAGAAGAGATCCTTGAGGATTGGATCATGTGCTAAGCTGGCACCCTGGCATTGCGGGCCTCTCAAGATTCTTGAAAGGATTGGACCACTGACCTACAGACTTGCACTACCTCTGACATTGAAAGTCGATGATGTTTTCCATTTGTCATTACTTAAGAAGTATCCGAAAGATGTTGATCATGTGACTGAATGGTCTACATTGTGGGTGGAGCCTGAAGGAGAATTCCAACCAAATCCTCAGTTCATTTTGTGGTGAAGTATGCTAATGCTTTCAAATAGAGCAACCAAACAAGTTAAAGTTCAATGGAAGCACTTTGGGCCCAATGAAGCTACATGGGAGATGGTTGATCAGACGTATGGGTTGAGCGTATGTCTTTTGGTATATGTTTTGATATTGTGTTCTGGTTATGTCTATATTTGCATATGTATGATGTAAATACCGCAACGCGCTGTATTATAAAGCTCCAATAAGCAGTATGGTGTTCGCGATATGCTGGTTATATATTCGTTAGTATGATATGATGTAAATGTTGCATCGAGCTATGTTATAAAGCTCCATGGGTAGCATGTGTGTTGTAGGTTTATAGGTGTCATTGAACACCGAGTATGGTGTTCCCCCAAGGGGGAGGGTTCTGTAACAACCTCGGTGAAAAATACATGTAATAAATTTAATAAAGACAAAATAAAACCAAGGTCATGGGACACATATTCCAAGATGAGTTTTTGGCAAAAAAATAGTGATGAGGATCACCGACGATTAATTAATGGCTTTGGAAATTGGTAAAGGATTTGGAAAGGAAAAGTGGAATTTATTTATGAAAATAATGGAAAATAAGAGAAAAGGAAGGTGAAAGGTCACATAATTTCATGTGAGGAAAATTGAAGGAAAGATGAAGGAAAATGAAACAAATAGAGGCCTCAATGAACAAAAGGCTTATGAGGATCAATTCATAGCTTTTGTTAGTTCTAGATTAGATCTCTCTTCTTTTCTCTCTCACACACTCTTGCACAGTTAGAGTTTCTTGGAGAATTTTGGCATAATCTGGATTTGGAGAAACAAGGCAAAGGAAAAGCAAGAGAGTGCAAGGGTACATCGGGATTGACAACTACAACGAGATTTCTTTGTAGTTATCGAGTTGCATGTATGATTTCCTTGGTAGTTTTGGCATGCATGGATATGCATGTGATTATTTGGTTATGATACGTCATTGGCATGGAGGATATCCTGGATTAACAATGATTTAGCCTAGTCTCGCCATTTCTCGAATAACCGTGGTATTGTGGGTTTTCCTATTTGTTTTCTGATTGGTGCTCATGTTCCTTATGACTGTGGGTTGAGTTACTAGTTCCTGGATCTTTGGTTGGACAGACGCTCTAGAAAAAGAGAACAACTTGGGTTGAGTTACTATTCCTGGAAGCCTTGGTTGGATAAACACTCTAGAGCCCTTGGTGGGTTGACTTACTAATCGTGGATCATTGGTTGGACAAACGCTTTGGAGCCCTGCAAAAACTATGGGTTGAGTTAGTAGTCTTGGAGTCGGGTTGGAACAAACACTTTGGAGCCTTAGACAACTTGGATAGAGTTTGATTTGGTGAGGGTTAGTAATTTTCGATTGTGAGGTGGAATCACTAGTTGAGGGTTGAGGTGGATTGGCCTCTAGAAGCCCGGGTTTGGTTTTGGTTGGTTTTTTCCATGAGATCCCACATTCATACTGGGAATATGGCACATGGGTGATTGGCTAAAAGAGAGTTTTGGTTCAACCCAATCTATGGTTGGGTGGTACGTGGATGTTCCTAAATTGGTTGGATTTTGCTTATGTTAATAAGAGATATTTTCCTCTTGTATTTTATGGGTAAATTTACTTCTTATTATGTGGCTTGCATGGTTGATCTATCATTGCTATTATTTTGGTTACATGTTGGTTATAAGCATTGCTTCATGAAAAAATCTAGTTATATGTTTTGATTGGTAAATGAATGGTTATTGAATGCATGACCTAATAGATGTTATTGCAGCTATTGTGAGATAGAATTATACCTTCTTGATTATTTTTAGATAAGTGTCAGACCCCTATATTCAGATGTGCATTTATGACCTGTAGATTACATGTTCACAATGCGTTTGACAAAATGTTTTTCATGGTTAGGCTTGGTTAGGTCAATTCCTTGATCACATTTTGCATTAGAGGCTTTGTATTTGTGTCATTTATTATTTTGGAAAGTGTCATCAAGTTATGGGAAGTGATATGGAGTATATCCCTAAAAAGATGGCACAAATTTCATAGTTACAGGCTTAGAACTGGGAAATTGGGACTGCAGTCACTACCTGATAGGCTTATGCATGTGGTTGGAGGCCTATAGTTGCATGGATGCAGGTTATGCATGCGAATGGGAGTCTAGGTTATTGAAAAAGCAATCTGACTTAGGTTTGGGAACTTGGAGGGGTGGTTTAGCTCTTGGGTGTCCTGTAACTCCCCAGGAAGGTCAGTAAAGTTTTCATCTTGCCGAATCCATTTCATTAATGTGATATAAGAGATAGATTAATATATTAGTAGCTCCTCCTCTCATGTTTACCCTGGTAGGCTGGTGAAAGTGGGTAGATATGGGAGGGGTGGTTAGAAAATGCGACTAAAACAAATACCCAAAAGGCCTACATGTTAATTCATGGAGCGTATAAAACAATTTTATTTGTATTTGTTCTCTAATAACTATGAGTAAGTAAATGGTTTCCGGCAACGAAGTTAGGAAAACTCTATGAAACCTATAAAAATGACCATAGAACAACATTATTAGTCATAATTGTTATTATAAACTTTAGCCATTGAAAATCGAAAGATTGAGAACACAAACAATGTATGCGAACAAATTAAATAGGTCATACCTCTGGTAAGAGTGTTGACACGTTGCAAGAGAAATCGTTTCTCACTCGACAAAGCATGAAGTCAACTATTTATAAATGATAGAGGGAAGAAACATGTCGATATGAGGTGACTAGAGAACAACTAGCGGATTATACCATTGAAAAATTGTGACTGAAACCCTAGTCACAGAGCGACATGATTGGAGGATGTCACTTGAGAAATGAATACATCATAATGCAAACCCAGTAAGTTCATTAAATTCACAATGAAACCCTAGAATAATCTTTATCATCGATTCAATACCAAATCATCTAAATCGTTGATTTGGGTTAGGTCAACTTGGTAGCAACGGAAATGAACTTCCAGCTAAGGCGTAGAATAATCCAAAAACTTTACTATTAACACATATAATCCGATATTAGCATGGTTATAAATGAATCCAAATAATACCACATACGAAATAATGGAAGAGACAATGCCATACATATGATCAAATTTTCAATATTTCAATACAATAAGTTGTGGAAACTTGTCGAAAGAAACCATGATGTATACAAGGTGTGAACTATTAAAATGATACGAGAATTATAGAAGGATGGGTATAATATGTGCTTAGAAATAGTCATTGGTATCAACATCATATGCATCTAAATATGTGGAATGGATGAAGATCCATGTTTTTAAACAAAGGCTTATAATGTATAATATAATAACCAAAGTAATAAACGACATGCAATAAACAAAAAAGGCCTTGTGGGAATATAAGTGTTTAAAGGTGTAAGAAATTGCAAGAAGGATTGGACCTACACCAAGTTGTGGTGATAGTATATGTGTAAATTCATATAGTTGAGTATTAAAAGTTTGGAGTTATATTTATATGTGATGAAGTTGAAAACAAAAATCATTGGTCCAACAAACCTTTGTAAGCAAAGTTTGAAAGAGGAAACAAACTATACAGTGGTTAGGTGGAGAATAATTCCCTTAGTAGTATTCTTGAATTAATTGCGATAAAAATTACAAAGACTACTATAAGAAAAATGAGGGAATTGTTTTTATAACGATTTTAGTTAATATATGTTCAAATAATTAAACATTAAAAACTATATAGATGTCGAGTTATAATAATAATTGTAGTAAGTAGGGAGATTAATTACAAAGATTGAAGATGGAGTGCTTCCTTATTAAAAAAAAAATAGGTATAAGTGAGGGTCTTTGTAAGTGTAGAAGAAAAAGGATATGAAATAGATGACGAAACATGAAGCTTGAAAAAAAAAACAGAAATGATTCTAAGTACTAAACAAAAACCTAAATTGATTTTTGTTTTTGGATTTTTGAACTTTTTTTAATGATTGTTTTAATAGAACATAGAAAGTATAATTTAAGTCACTTCCCATTAACCAACAAATCCTTTTTTATGTCATCCAAATTGGAAAGATAAAAGGTCTTGGGACCCATAATTGCATTAATGAGGTATTATCCCAATCACAAAATGTCAAACTTGTCATGGTCTCTAGATTTTTCATTTATTTTATCCCACAACAAGACCAAATCACCTGCTTGTTTATTCAAATCAAATTTGTTAGTCCCTAAAAATATGTCAAATTTATCAAATAACCTTTCTAAAGGGATAAAACCTTTTGTAATCCTATGAGTCCTCAAGTGGACTAAGGGGTATCATCATCTTCTTGCACATTGTCAACTAAGTTGCAAGAAAAATCATCAATATAATTAAGAAACTGAAAATATACTTCTCATCATCGAAAATTTTCCAACAACCAATATTCTCAGGAACAAAAGGTCTAAAAATGACCTCAATCAAGTATCTAGTATAAGTGATGGACACACATGGCTGAAAAGATACGACAAATTATGGCATAGAATTTGCCACCTAGTTCAAGGTTCTTCAGGCAACAATAATGCAAAGTGCCTTAAAACAATAAATTTCATCCCATATTGCTTCCATATATTTTTGAATCTAGGATTACTTGCTTCACATAAGTTCCTTACTTGACTTATCACAAGTTTAAAATCCCCTTTCACTTTTAACGATTTGATGCCCATCTTCCATGCATGTTCAAGACCTAACAATAAAGCCTCATACTTGATTGCATTGCTAGTACAATCAAATTCTAAACAAAACAAAAATGGAGAAATATTATTTATAGCGGATGTGAAAACAAACCCTGCCCTACTCGTAATTTGGATTGTGCACCGTCAAAGTGCATATTCCATAAATCATTTTTCAATTTATCATCAATGATTTCATGCGATATAATTGATTCATCATGGTCATCCATCTCCACATACATTCCCAACTCACATTTAGATACTCAGGATACAAAGGTTCATTATCTAGTTATTGTGTGTTTTCAACATTATGTGGCATAATCTTTTCACAAAAAAATATTATCTTGTAGTTTGGGGCAATGGGGATATCAAAATATGACCAATCAATTTGAATGCTACCTCCAGCATTAACTTCCCACTTCTTGGATAATAACACAACCCATTTTGCAGGAAAATCAATCACAACCATGTCCATGGTTAAGATCCAATATGGATATTCTAGTAATCAAACTTGTGAAATTCACTTGTAGGCATATGATGAGGTTGATTAGGAATCTAAGTTGGATTTAAAGGAGCATATATAGTAAACAAAATTCCAACTATATGACCTTCCATTGTGCTAGTATGAGTAGATATCCCAACTGAAGAAATAAAAAATGAAGATGTAGAAGGAGTATTTTGAGATAAGCTTACTACAGCTGAAGAATTAAGTGAGAATGAACTTACTGCAGTACCGGTTGTAACTACTTGGGAAGTATTTGTATGAGTGGATGATTTAGTTACCAAAAGTGACAAAACCTTAGGTAAAGTCTTTTCCTAATTCCATAACAAGTGCTTTGGTGCATTAAGGATTGGAAATAATCCTTGAGAAGGATAGTATCTAGAGGATATTTATGGATTTTCCAAAATTCTTTTGATCCTACATAATGGATTCACCATGTGAGTTAAAATAAACAAAATGGAATACACTCACCAAATTTCATTGTAGATTTAAGGATAGATGACAATCTCCAGTACTGGCACCAATTTGTTATCATGGCAAAATGCATTGATAAACTTGCACGAAACTTTTAAGAAATTCACCTATTACTATTGAAAGTATCTCCATTCAGAATGGTGTTTTCCAGTCTCTCAGGGGTGTCCCTGGATGATGCATGCTATTATCCACTTAATATTCCTATGTAAATTTTCAATTTGATTAACATACAACAATGATTCACTTTTTACTTGCCAATAAGCAACCAAACATGAATTAGTTATTCAGAACGAAATTTATAATGGTTGAAATTAGATTTATGAGAGAAATAGTAGCAATGTAATTGCAAGTATTGCAAGAAACAAATGTTATCCTTGAGTGAAATAATTAAAAAAAGTGCACTTTAATATACCATCATATAAAAAAAAAATCATTCAATGGCCTCCGATACATTCAAAGAGGTAGAATCAAACGTAATTCAATGAAATCACAAATTGTCTAAGAAGTTGGTTGCACCATAATGAGTGCCGAGAGACAGGTTGTCATGATTTCTTCTGCTTGTGGTTGAGGCACTGGTTTGAGAGACTAGAACATAGAAAACTGAGATCTCTGTTGTTACCCAAGCATCTAAGAAACTTTTTCCAACCCTTGTTTAGGTGCTCCAATATGCATATATGGAAGAAACCTTTCCTCTCTCAGACTAGTTAATCTAATTGTTTAAAGCAAGGAAAAGTTGGAAAGGACAAAATCTTTGTAAGTAAAGCCATCATTTCTTCCTTTTCCGCATTCAATTATTTTGGAAATAACACAAAATATGTTTTGTTTGCTTCACTTCTTAAGTGGAAACATCAACAAAATCTTAATTTCCAGCCTCCTCATTGAATTGGAAAAATATTTATTTTCCTCTATCTTTACTCATGAAGACATTTAGTAAAAACTTATATTCTCTCATTAAAACTATTTGACTCCCTTTCCATGTTATTAAATAACTAAATAAAAATTTAATTATTTAATTATTTGAAGTTATAATCCTTGAAAATTTACCAACAGATGTGGTTTAGATCCACACCAAGTGTCGACTCAAGACAAAAACCAATGACAAATATGCTACTCAACTCCTAACTTTTCCATGCAAAGGAAGATAAGGCCACCCTTCAGTTGCTAGCTAGGAACCACGATGAACACTTACACCTACCAAATATTTAAACTTACTAATTATATACATGCCTAAAAAGGTAACCTTCCTAATTATATACATGCCTAATAAAAAGGTAAACTTACTAATTATACATGCCTAAAAATCACAAAAACACAAATTTTGGCCAAATGACATATTGGACTACAATTACAAAAAGAAAAAAAGCACAAAAGAAGAGGAAAAAGTTTCATTCCAGATCTGAGTGAAAATGATCCCATTGGACTTTCTTTTTGACTAATATCAAGTAGTCAAATATAATGTCTAGGTCCCTAATGGTCTAAATATCGAGAAAGAAGAATTTCCCAAAATAAAAACTTTATGGAAACTAATGAGATTGAATATAGAAGTTCCTATAATCAAGGGTTATGCCATGGACGAGTGTGACTAATTCTCATTCAACATTGACCCTTCATTGGAATGCAGTGCTATTAGGGTTAAAATTCCACAAAGTGTTATATTTAGACTTGATTAGGTGACTTATTGCCCTGTTTTAGGTTTATGTGTGCTCCTGCAATACAAATTATCGAATCTTGTTAATCCTAGTTTGTGCCTAGATTGTAGAATGTGGTTTTAATTGAGATGAGTAGATACCTATATATCTAATTTCATATCTTGTGTTACCAGAATTTATTTCTTATTTAATTGCATTGATAAAGAAAATTCTCTCTTTGGTAAGAACATGTGGCCTACACAAACACTAGTGACAATAGCCTTGAAACAAGAAGATTTATTAGTTGACAATTAATGTTGAGACAAATTATAAGAAATTAATTTGCTCCAACATGTTAGCATCATTTCTAGGGAGGATATTAAAGGCACAATATTAAATAAAAAAATTATATTTAGGCATTCAATTTCTAATATTTTTGAAAGGAGTTTGTTTACAAAACTTTTCGTCAATTTATATTTAGAATACTATGCATTTAAAAGCATAATATAGGATCACCTATACATAATAAATAAGGGAAGGTAATATGAGAGGTAAGAACTTTTGAATTCACCTTAGAAAATTTTGTGGTGAGTCACTAATTTTCATGTGTCAAGATTGTAGTAAGCATGAATAAAGGAAATAACCCCCAATCATTTGGTGTAGTAAGAGCCAACCATAACACTAAAAATGTTGTAGGTGGATAAGGAGGATCACGAGAAAAGGGACTTCAAGAACCACAGAAAAGAAAGGACTAGAAACCCATCCTTCCATTTCATAGGCATAAATGATATAAATTCCACCTTTTGAGGGAAAATGATATATTCAAGAATTAGTTGGTAAGCAATATGTTTTCGAAGGCAATTATCAAGATAATCTAGTGGTTGAAACAAAAAATTATGTATATATTAAAGAATCAAAGGTTTTAGGAAGACCAAATCTCCTAAAGGCCCTTATGGCTAAAGAAGAAGTAATTTCCAACGCGACCTTTGAATTTCCCATGAAATATATAAAGAGTGAAGCCCTAATGAAGAAAATTCCCTTCTCTGCTCTTCTCAACTTCCATGGCTATCTAGTAAGGATCTAAACACTTTTTTATTATAGTTTTATGTATTTTTCCAAAGCTATGGTTACATGAAAATACTTAGAAACTAGAATTATTCATTACTACTATTAAGGGAACAACATTATGTTGGCTCATGGAACTTGGCGGATAGAGCATCAGTACTTGGAATGATATGAAACAAAATATTTTGCAAAAATATTAGAACTATTGTAATGGAGGAGATCTATTAGAGGAAAACTTTAAAATGACCCAAAAGGATCATAAAAAAATGGAGGAATACATAGAGTGGTTTCAGTAGAATCTTTGAAGATCCAAAGTACATTTAGACAAAAATAATTTACATCAAAGCAATGCAATATAAATGTATATCACCTTTTGAATATTAGAGGAGGGGGATATATTTCTCAAGAAAAATATGATGAAATTTTCTGATTGTGTAGAGGGTACTCAAGAGGAATTTATAAGCAAGGAAAGGGATGGAGAGATATCCTCACTAAAATTAATATATAGGCTAGAAGAGGATTCTACCAAGAAAAAATAAGCAAGCTATTGAAAAGTTTTAGGACATATGTTCTCATTTTATTATCAATGAAAATTGACAATTTGCAAAGCAAAAAATTAGGCAAAAGTTGAGAAAGAATTATCACTATTTTACTCGAAGTGTAGATAAAAGAATCTTCTAAAATAATGTCTTCTTAACACCAACTAGGTTTGAAACATTTTTAAGCAAGAGAACTCTATTGATAATTCTACCTCCCTTCCAAAACTAAAAGAATCATACCAACCTCCAAGGCCCTAGAGAAGAGAACAAGCAACCTTGTTTCATTTCCCAAAAATAGCCCTAGAAACCATAACCACTAGGTATGACTCAAAAACCTCAATTTTATAATGACTATTGTTCTAGATAGTACTTCAATAATCTTCTCAATTATCAACCTTGGTATACTCCAATGCCATGGAATATATGGCCACCTCAACCAACCCATGGTTATCCATGGTCTCACAATTGGAACATAAACCACCAAAAAAAACCCACTAAACCTTCTTCTTTATCAAAAACTTTCCCAAGTAAATCCATAATTTCCCCATTTTTCTCAACAACCATAGTTTCCACCAAGAAATCTTGGCGCTCCTCCAAGACCACAACTATCAACACGACCCCATAAAAAACCATAACAATGGACATTCTGAATAAAATACACCTAGTACTTTGCAATGCAACCCTTATAAAAACCCACCTCAAAAATCTAACCCTCCTAAAAATTCATCTCAATTGGAAACCTCAAAACCGAAACCTATATTCCCAAAATACTAGACATATAATAGTCTCCAAATTAGACAAATTTTGACCTCATATTGGAACTCCATAACGTCTCCATAAGATTCCATCTACATCAATAAATAAAATGTTCCCTAGCCTATGTTAAAGTTATTAAGTATCTATGTACTAAAAATCTTGGTAGAAAATCAAAAGATACTTAAACCATTCATGTGGCTGGACAACTAGCATACTTAATGTTATCAAGAGTCCTTATGACTAAGTACGATGACCATGTAAACCCAATTGTAAATGTCAAGTCTAACAATCAATGCATACCTATTGCCTTAAAATACTTAGATGCTTTTGTGAATATAATGACAAACCATGGAATTGGGATTAACCTGTTTAAGACAAATCCCCACAATATTACAACTTACAAGCCAATCTACAACCAAGCCCAAATGGATTGTAGAAGATGTCATCATTTCTATTGACTTCTGGGAATATATCATTGATTTTATGATTCGAAAACCAAGATTTACTTTAAGTCGTCATATGTTTATCATAGAAATGCCATTTCTAGCCACAATTGATTATTACATTGGATATAGGTAAGGAAGTATGAAAATATCTCACTGTAAATCTACAAAAAGCCTTACCTTATACCCTCTTGCCAAACCAAGTGAAGATCATCAAAAACCCATATAGGTAGGATATGAAGAGGTAGATGAAGAAAGCATTCATCTATTTCTCACTATAGAGCTCAACACTTTCCCTTAAAGATGAGGAAAAATATGACATAATTAATGGTTTCCTTAGTAACCAACACCCATTCTTAAATGTCATAATGGATACTAAACAAGAAAAAATCACTTTGGACTCACCTTTTGAATTTATAACCACTAGCTTTGGAAGTGCCACTATTCGGATACAAATTATCCTCGAGAAAACCTTAGATATTAACTCACACCTCTCTAAACCTAGAAAACAACAAGTAATCAAGCTCCTTCAAGAGTAAAGTGAGACATTTGCATGGGATTACATAGATTTCGAAGGATTGTATCCTGGATTATGCATGCATAACATCTACACAAAATATAACTCAAATTTGTGAGACGACCACAACATAGGATGAATCCACCTCTAAAAGATAATTAGACATAATCAATGGGTGTATCCTTTAGTGATAGTACGAAAAAAGGTATAAAATGGAGAATACATGTAAACTATAAAGAAATAAATAATGGAACACATAAATATCATTTTCATTTTCCATTTATTGATCAATTACTGGACATTTTAGATGGAGTAATTACTGTTCATTCTTAGATTGTTACAATGGATATAACCAAATCAAAATAATCCCAAAAGATTACAATAAGAAAAATTTACTTGCCTGGAGGGAACGTTTGCATACTGCATCATACCCTTCGAATTATGCAATTCCCCTACAACATTCCAATGATTTATTCTTTCAATATTTTGATATCTAACCTAAGATCTTATTGAATTTTACATGGATCATTTTACAACATATGTCAAGGCATTCGATGAAGCTCTCAATAACTTGGTAGAAGTACTCAATTAATGCAAAGAACTGAGTCTTTCCCTTAGAAATGAAAAGTGAAAAATGATGCTTATAGAAGGCATTGTCCTTTGTCAACAATTTCTTCCATAGGTATCAAAGTATATCTAGCAAAAGTTGGGGTAACAAAAATATCCCTACTCCAAAATCACAAAAAGAGGTGCACACTATTTTGATTAAATCTTGTTGAGATTGATGTTTTATTGACCATTTTAGTAAACTTGCACCTCCTTTACTTTATTTTCTTTCTAATGACACTTTATTTTCTTGGAATGATAATTTTCAGGTTGTGTTCGAGACTCTCTAGGATTGTGTGACTAGTTCCTCTATCCTAAGAGGACCAAATTTGTCCTTTCCCTTCCATATTTCTATAGAATTTTTAGATACAATAATTGGAGAAATATTAAGACAATAAGAGGAAATAAAACCCTATTACATCTACTATATCAATAAAAAAAGTTCTCTTACATAACTAAACGACTTGGTTATTGAAAAAAGAATTCCTCAAAGTTCTTTATCTATAAAAATTTAAAACACTATATTACCAAGAATTTTGTTTTTATTCATACATATCACTTTTCCATTCACTATTTAATGAATAAATCTATCACAAATGGAAGAGTTGTTAGGGTAAACTTGACTTAGTGAAAGATTCAAAGTTGTTAGATCCACAATAGTGGTTTTAGGCACATGGTTTTGGTGGCATGTGGTATTCGATCTCATGGATTACATGTGATGAAACCTTTTAAAGGCTTGCGAATTCTCCTTTGTAATGTTTATAACTTGAGTGGAGGGCTCACTTGGGTAGGCCAGGATGTTGGCTAGCTTGGTGCTTTTAAGTCAAGGTATGGTTTCTTTTAATCCATAAGATAATAATAGATGTATTTTTGGATTGTTTTTGCCTAATTAGGATTTTTAAGGGTAAAATATGGTATTGCTATATTATTAATTATTTATTTGTTGTTATTGGTTTATTTCTATCTCACTTTTTTTTATTAACAATGGTATGAAAGAAAGGGATTGTGGCATGTATAAGTAGGTAATGGTTGCAAATGCAAACAAACTTTATTTTGAGGCTGAAGATAACATAGAGAATCCCAATTGACCCACATTCGTAAAGATTTCCTGAGAGGAAATACAGGTTCATTAGCATGAGATATAATCATAAAAGCGAGATCTAGTGAGGAGAGCACCCGATGTGAGTAGGTGTGTAGACATGAAATAATGGTAGCATAAGTGCCAAATAACAATAAAAAAACATTAGTTTGTAGATAAAATTTGTAAATTACATATATATGGGCATATGGTTGTAATACCTAGTTAGGCATGCATACCCATGCTAGTAAATTCTTCGAGTAGACCTAAGTGAGAGGAGAGGGGAACATGCGAATTTCCTACTCACGTTTAAAGGGGGAATGCTAAGCTAAGCTTGATTCATGAAATAATATTTGTAGGTCCATAGTAGTGGTTTTAGGCACATGTTTTTGTTGGATAATGATATTAGAGCCCATCAATTACATTTGATGAATCCTTTTAAAGGCTTATGGATTCTCCATTGTCATGTTCCTAAGTTGAGTAGAGTGCTCACTTTGGTAGGCTAGATGTTTTTTCTTTGTAGACAATCCTCAGCGAAAGAATTGTGCCAAAGCAACAATTATGAGGGGTATTGATTGAAATGGATGACCCAAATATGCAAATACTTGTCTATGCATATAATTATTAATCCTTTAGATTAATAAAAGTGTAGGTGTTCCAATATGACAACATATAATATTTATAAGTTCTTTGAAGAAGAATGAAGAAGAACTTAGAAGACTAAATATCCTTCCTAAACATTTAATCAACTGAGTTGAGATGAAATGTATAAATGTATCTATATAATAAACAAAATATGTTTAAGTATAACATAAAAGAAATAATCTATTATTTTCTAAGTATCAAATTAAATATATTATTTAATTATAACATAGTATAGAAAATCGCATTGCTTAGGGATGTTGGGGAGATGGATATTCAGTCCTTCCCTTCGCAATGTCCTACACTATCTAAAAAATATGTAGAAATAGATTATGAATATCACTAGAAAACACTCACATGTACACAAATGCTGCATAAATGGAAACTAGAATCCTTTGATTATCTTCAAGATGAAAAGATTATAACAATATCACTCCAAAAATATGCTTCAGGTATCAACACTTCTTACTTGAAATTACAAAGTACATATAGCGTTTTTCCAAAATTCTCTAACTTATTACAACTTTTTCATGAAAAATAAATGTTTATCCAATTTTATTTGGATAATCCTAATAAAAGTAACTCAAAATAGAGGTGTTCAAATTGATTTTCTGACTCCACACACTGTTCTAGGATCTTGTTTCCAACTGCTAGCTTTAGATGTACATCCTTCTGATTGTGCTCCTTGCCAAAATATTGTTTGTAAATTTGTTTCTTGTTCAACTAATAAGTTCAATGAACTTATCCCACTGATCGTCATTTAGGCATGAAAATTTTATTACCTTTTTGTAGGCCTCATCTACGTCGATATACTTTTCAAAAGTTAGTTTACTGTAAAAAAAGATGACGAATTTCATGTGAAATAAGAAAATCACCACCTATACCTTGAAGAGATTTTTTACCAGTAATAATTCCTTTAACTTTAGCAATTTTTTATTTATTTGTTGCTATATCATGTACTCTTTGTTGATAGCCTTTGTGTTGAATTAATTGACCATGAGAATCCCTTAATGATGGGAGTCCTTTATGTTGAAGAACAAAGAACTTTTTATGAAATATCTTTACCTAAACTCCTAAATTTTCACATTTGTTCTCCAGTTGCAACATTAAATTCATCTTAGTCAATACTTTTCTCACTTCAAGGACTACATCTGTCCTATCTACAATCCCCATTTCTTCTAGCTCCTCCATGGATTTTGAATTTAGGACTTTGATGATTCTGGTTGCTTCTCTAGGTCTATTGTCTAGCTCTTATTTGATATCTTTAATGATTGCTTTAAATTTCTCCAACATTTTCTCTTGTTCATAAATGATCTCTATGGAAGACCAAAAATATAAAATTTTATAATTTATATCCATCCAAACCTACTCGTTAACTTATTATAAATTATGTGCACTAACTGATTCATCTAAATATTTTTCAAGCTGCTTTGTAAGCTTGAAATTGTTCTACACCTCTGAAATGTATGCATTATCTGCTTTTATTTTTTTTCCTCTGCCTTTTGCAATGATGCAACTTTTCAATTTCTATATTTATTAAAGATAAATCAACCATTTCTTTGGATATTTTTTCTTTTGAATCATGACTTGTTGATCCTATATCCACTATTGAAAGTCTTGCACTAACATTTCCTTATTTCTCCTTCCTTAGATTTTCCATATCTGCCTCCATTTTCTTGTTATAAAATTATATATTATGGAGCAATGGAACACATAAATATTGCATAAATATAAATATAGAAAATGCATAAAACAAGAGAGACACATATATACGTGGTTCACCCAGTTTGGGCTACATCCACGCCATACAGCTAGTCCTTCCTTTCTATTATCCAGCAAAATGAAGAGACACAACCTATAGCAGATCCATTGTAATATCCTCTATTTTCTCTCACAGTCTCACCTCTCTGCTTCTCGCTCAGAGAATACACATATATTACATAGACTCAATACAATGCCCTCATGCAAAGAGAGGGGTTGCCTTCTAGGGCAAAAAACCCTAAACTAAACATAAGTTCTACCGTCATATCATCGCCTATTGAACGACCAGATTGAATAGAAATTAATATACTTTTACAAGGCCAATTTTACATCTATTTTTTAGCTTCGAGGTGTTGCCCCCGCGCCCTAGTGGGGTCTGCTACCCCAAACCCCCCGCGAGGGGGATTGGCCCCCAACACATCCCGCGAGGGGGACAAGTCCCCCGCACCCCCCCCGCGTGGAGGGGTGTACAAATTTCTTGGGGTATGCATCCGAATGAAACAAATACCTCTGAGAGATCATGCTCCACACACAACGATCTCCCACTTGGAGAATGATTGTAGCAACTCCACCGCTGCTTCATTTGCTGGAAAATGACTCCTCTTTGGATCTGGCTGTTTCTCATCTTCATTGTCATCCTTGAAGACCAATTGAAACTAAGCACATTCTCAGTTTCTCCCTGGTTACAACTTTTGTTAGCATATCTGCAGGATTCTGGCTAGTGTGGATCTTTTCCAGCTTCAACTGTCCATCTTCCAACACTGATCGTATGAAATGGTACTTGAGCTGTATGTGTTTAGTCCTAGAATGAAATGCTGAGTTCTTTGCAAGATGAATGGCACTTTGGCTATCACTGTATAATGTGCCCTTATCATGCTCCTTACCCAATCCACCCATAAACCTTTGTAACCAAATCATTTCTTTACTAGCCTCTGTAGCAGCAACATACTCTGCTTCTGTTGTTGAAAGTGCAACAACACTTTGGATTTTTGAAACCCAACTGACAGCTGTTCCACCAACAGTGAATACATATCCTGTAGTGCTTCTCCTGTTATCTCTGTCACCCGCCATATCTGCATCAACATATCCCTGTAGAGAAATGTTTGAACCACCAAAGCATAATGCTTGATTTGTGGTACCTTTCAAATATCTGAGAATCCATTCACTGCCATCCAATGTTCCTTTCCTGGATTGTTCATGTACCTACTTACAACTCCCACTGCATGTGCAAGATCAGGCCTTGTGCAGACCATTGCATACATTAAGCTTCCAACTGCTGATGCATATGGAACTTTAGACATATAATCCATGTCTTCTTGGGTCTTTGGGCACATTTCCTTACTAAGTTTGAAATGGCTAGCAAAAGGTGTACTAACTGTTTTTGCATTGTGCATGTTAAATCTTTTCAACACCTTTTGTATGTACTCATTCTGAGACAATGTTAATTTATGATTTTTCCTGTCTCTAGTTATTCTCATACCAAGGATTTGTTTTGCAACTCCCAAATCCTTCATTGCAAATGAATTTGCCAATTTTATTTTGAGCATTTATTTCCTGCATGTTAGACCCTGTAACAAGCATGTCATCTACATACAATAACAATATAATATAGTTTCCATCATTTTGCTTTTTCAGATAAACACAATGATTAGAGTGACATCTAGTATAACCTTGTTCAAACGTAAACTTGTCAAATTTTAAATACCACTGCCTTGGAGCCTGTTTTAAGACATACAAGCTCTTCTTCAACCTGCACACTAATTTCTCCTTCCCTTTCACCTCATATCCTTGTGGTTGTTGCATATATATATCTTCCTCCAAATCCCCATGGAGAAAGGCTGTCTTTCCATCTAACTGCTCAAGATGAAAATCTTCAACTGCTACTAGAATTAAAATAGTTCTAATTGAAGTAATTTTAACATCAGGAGAAAATATTTCATCAAAATCAATACCTTTCTTCTGTGCAAACCCCTTCACCATAAGTCTAGCTTTGTACCTCTATTTTACTCCATATTCTTCCTTCAGCCTGTAAACCCATTTATTCTTCAATGTAGTTTTTCCTACTGGCAACCTGACTAAGTCCCAAGTCTAGTTATGCATTAAGGAGTCCATCTCTTCTTCCATGGCTACCTCCCACTTCTTCC
>APFE030465735.1:108280-147259 GCA_000404065.3 Pinus taeda
AATGGCACTTTGGCTATCACTGTATAACTTGCCCATATCATGCTCCTTACCCAATTCACCCATAACCTTTGTAACCAAATCATTTCTTTACTAGCCTCTGTAGCAGCAACATACTCTGCTTCTGTTGTTGAAAGTGCAACAACACTTTGGATTTTTGAAACCCAACTGATAGCTGTTCCACTAACAGTAAATACATATCCTGTAGTGCTCCTCTTGTTATCTCTATCACCTACCATATCTACATCAACATATCCCTGTAGATAAATGTTTGAACCACCAAAGCATAATGCTTGATTTGTGGTACCTTTCAAATATATGAGCATCCATCTCACTGCCATCCAATATTCCTTTCCTGGATTGTTCATGTACCTGCTTACAACTCCCACTGCATGTGCAATATCTTGCCTTGTGCAGACCATTGCATACATTAAGCTTCCAACTGCTAATGCATATGGAACTTTAGACATATAATCCATGTCTTCTTGGGTCTTTAGGCACATTCCCTTACTAAGTTTGAAATGGCTAGCAAAAGGTGTACTAACTGGTTTTGCATTGTGCATATTAAATCTTTTCAACACCTTTTGTATGTATTCATTCTGAGACAATGTTAATTTGCGATTTTTCTTGTCTCTAGTGATTCTCATACCAAGGATTTGTTTTGCAACTCCCAAATCCTTCATTGCAAATGAATTTGCCAATTTTATTTTGAGCATTTATTTCCTGCATGTTAGACCCTGTAACAAGCATGTCATCTACATACAATAACAATATAATATAGTTTCCATCATTTTGCTTTTTCAGATAAACACAATGATTAGAGTGACATCTAGTATAACCTTGTTCAAACGTAAACTTGTCAAATTTTAAATACCACTGCCTTGGAGCCTGTTTTAAGACATACAAGCTCTTCTTCAACCTGCACACAAATTTCTCCTTCCCTTTCACCTCATATCCTTGTGGCTGCTGCATATATATATCTTCCTCCAAATCCCCATGGAGAAAGGCTGTCTTTACATCTAACTGCTCAAGATGAAAATCTTCAACTGCTACAAGAATCAAAATAGTTCTAATTGAAGTAATTTTAACATAGGAGAAAATATTTCATCAAAATCAATACCTTTCTTCTGTGCAAACCCCTTCACCACAAGTCTAGCTTTGTACCTCTATTTTACTCCATATTCTTCCTTCAACCTGTAAACCCATTTATTCTTCAATGTAGTTTTTCCTACAGGCAACCTGACTAAATCCCAAGTCTAGTTATGCATTAAGGAGTCATCTCTTCTTCCATGGCTACCTCCCACTTCTTCCTGCTTTCAACCTGCATTGCTTCTTCATAACATTCGGGTTTACCAGAATCAGTCAACAATAAATAATATAATGAAGGAGAGTATCGTTCAGGGGGTCTACTTATCCTAGTAGATCTTCTAACACCACTTTCAGGTGTTTGGGCTGCCTGTTGTAGTTGTGATGGTTGCTGTTGTTGTGTGTGGTTGTTGATTATTATTATTTTCAGGCACCTTTACTTTTCAGTGATTTCATCAAGAACTGTGTATTCCTTGTTTTCTTCTTCCCGTTTCTTTTTCTGCAACTAATTCTTATACAAGACCTTTTCATTGATATTACATCTCTGCTCCTAATGATTTTGTGATTTTCATAATCATATAAGCGATAACCAAAATCATTAACACCATATCCAATAAAGGTACATTTCTTTGACTTTGCTTCAAGCTTTGTTCTATTTTCTTTATCAATATGGACAAAGGCCCCACAACCAAAAGGCTTTAAAATAGAGTAGTTTACCTTTTTACCTGTCCATGCTTCCTCTGGAACACCACCATCCAAGGAACTTGAAGGCCCTCTGTTTATTAGATAAACAACAGTATCTACAGCATCTGCCAAAAACTGTAAAGGCAATCCTGCATGCAATCTCATGCACCTTGCACGCTCCATGATTGTCCTGTTCATCCTTTCTGACACACCATTTTCTTGTGGTGTTCTTGGAACTGTCTTCTCTATGCGAATTTCATGCTCTGAACAGTACCTATCAAACTCTTTGCTGCAATATTCACCTACCTCCATTGTCTGATCTGAGACACTTCAATTTATTTCCTGTCTCAATCTCAACCAAAGCTTTCCATTTCTTGAAAGTTTCAAATACATCAGATTTATTCTTAATACAATAAATCCAAGTTTTTCTAGTTGCATCATCAATAAAAGTAACATAATAACGAGAGCCACCGAGAGATGATACCTAAGCAGTTCCCCATACATCTATATGCACAAGCTCTAATTTTTCGGTCTTCTTTTCTTTCCCAACTCTAAGAAATCTGACTCTCTTCTGTTTTCCATAAATGCAATTCTCACGAAAGTCAAAATCAACATTCTTCAAACCCGACAACAAATTCCTTGAGGGAAGAATCGTCATCCCCTTTTCACTCATGTGTCCAAGCCTATGATGCCATAATGCTGCATCTGCTACTTTGGAAGTTAAAGCATTAACAGAGTTAGAAATACCATTGCATAAATACAATGTACCAACCTTTTCGCCTTTTGCTATTACCAAGGCTCCTTTGGTGACCTTCCAAGCTTTATCTATGAAGGTTGTCACACAACCTTCACTGCCTAACTGCCCTGTTGAAATCATATATTTCTTTAGATCTGGTACATGCCTTACCTCCTTTAGTAGCCATTGGTTTCCATTCTACTGTTTTACATGAACCTTACCCATTCAAACAATTTTACAGGGTTTATCATCACCCAAACGAATTTGTCCAAAATCTCCTTGAACATAGTCATGAAAGTTTCTTATCAGGTGTGGCATGAAATGAGGCCCTTGAATCTACCACCCAGGAATCAGTAATATTTTCGAAAGAAAGAGTCAAATCATCTTGTAACACCTCACCTGTCACATTTGCTTCATGAATGTTTTCTTGCTGTGCATCTCCTTCGTTTCCCTTCCGAGATCTACAGTCTTTCTTTAGGTGTCCTTTCTTTCCACATTTCCAGCACACTATCCTCGATCTAGACTTGGATCTGCCTTTCCTTGATTTACTGCAATATCCTGAGCTCTTTCCTCTTTCCATTTTTCTTCCCTAGAATCTACACTCAAGCATTTCTCGATGTCTCAACCAGATTTTTTCGTCCACATTTCCCGTAGGATAGCACTGACAACATCATCAAACTTAAAGTACTGATCTAGAAACAGAGTACTAATGCTATACTAAACCATTCCAACTTTCTGGTAATGAGCACAAGAATAACAGAGCTCTAACTTCATCATCAAAATTTACCCCTACAGAACATAACTGACTTGTAACAATATTAAAATCATTTAAATGGTCTGCAACAGATCCACCTTCCGACATCTTCATGTTAAATAGTCGTTTCATAAGAAATACCTTGTTTGAGGCCAAGGGTTTTTCATATAGTTTCTCCAACGCCTTAATCAAACCCTCTGTCATTGTTTCCTTCGAAATGTTGAAGGTGACCGATGCTGCAAGGCACAATCGTATTGTTCCGAGTGTCTTTCTATCGAGAAGGTCCCATTCTTCATCTTTCATATCCATCGACATCTTTGCTTTTCCGCCTAATGGTAGGTATAGATATTTCTGATACAGATAATCTTCCATTTGCATCTTCCACAGTGAGAAGTTTTGGCTGTTAAATTTCTCGACCCTAAACTTACCATCTTCCGCCATTGCTCCCACTCGAACGAGGAATCCTTCTTTCCTACGAGTTTATCAGCCAAATAGACCTTTGGCTATGATACCAGTTGTTATAAAATTATATATTACGAAGCAATGGGACACATAAAATATTGCAGAAATATAAACACAGAAAACACATAAAACAAGAGAGACACAAATATACGTGGTTCACCCAGTTTGGGCTACGTCCACCCTGAACAGCCAGTCCTTCCTTTCTATTATCCAACAAAATAAAGAGACACAACCTACAGCAGATCCGTTGTAATATCCTCTGTTTTCTCTCATAGTCTCACCTCTCTGCTTCTCGCTAAGAGAATACAAATATATTACACAGACTCAATACAATGCCCTCATACAAAGAGAGGGGTTTACTTCTAGGGAAAAAAACCTTAAACTAAACATAAGTTCTACTGTTAGATCATCTGCCTAATGAATGGCCCAGATTGACTAGAAATTACTATACTTTTACAAGGCAATTTTACATCTGTTTTTAGCTTCAGGGGCGCTGCCCCTGAGCCCCCGCCAAGGGACCACTGGCCCCCGAACCCCCCATTTGGGGGGGATCGGCCCCCTCGTACCCCCCCGCATGGAGGGGTGTACAAACTTCCTGGGGTATACATCCAACTGAAACAAAGACCTTTGAACAATCATGCTCCACACACAACATTTCTATATTTGTAGATTCTGCTCCACAATCATATACAACATATTTTCCTTTTCCTTCTCAATTTCTCCCACTTCCTGAGCTTAAGGATGGTCTGTTGTTGGTAACTTTAATTTCCTACGCAATGCTTGAATATTTGTATTTCTATTTTTTATGATCTCCTAAACTGCATTAACATCTTTAGGATCCAATCCTAATTTGATAACAATAGCTTCTAAAGTTTTTATGCTTGTATCTTTTGCCAAGGATGATATCTTTTCTAACTTCAAATGAGAATGAATGTTATTCAAAGAAGTTTTTAATTTTGAAACAACCATAGCAGAACTTGTTAGAGAAGATTAGATCATTTCACCCACTTTCTTATGTAGATCGATTTGGTCTATAGGGTGAATTTGTTTAGTATAAAAAAATAAAAAAATGAGTTTTATAGTCCTTTGCAGTCTTTGGGACTAGAACCTTTGGCTCAATAAATGCCAATTAAAACTTTCTACTATCAAGATCTATTGTAGATAACAATCTATTTTGGGTAGAGGAAGTTTGTTTCCAAAATTGAGTGTGTGTAGAGGAATTTAGAAGCTTGTTATTTTTCTACATCTCTCTTAATTTAGAAAAAAAATTAACTACTAGAAGAAGGAGAAGTAGATCCATCTGTTATTGTTTCTTCAATATGATATAGAGTAAACACATGCTCACTTGATACCATTACTGTAGTTGAAACTTCTATATTCATGGCTTCATATGATTCTTATTCCATTTCCTTGGTCTTTCTTCTTTTGAGAAGTCTATTTTTTTTACTTAGATCCTAAAATTCTAGGAGAAATGCTTTCACTTGTTCTTTTCAACTCCTTTTATTTTGGAGGTATTTACAATGTTGTCTAACTTGACACCTATTCTTCAACTTCCTGTAAAGTGTTTTCCTCCCAAACCTCTCGATTAACATATTTTTCAATAACTGGTTTTGAAAAATGAATATAAGGAGCTGAATTATGATCAAGAGTGATAGCTGAAATTATTTCTAAAGGATCAGAAGGCCATCTAAAACTCATTTTAAATTTTATTTGAGTTAATAAATGTTTTTCTTCTTTATCCACTACTCTGGTATTTGCTATGAAAGGGCCAATCTGAGCTTTTAATTTTAACTATGTTTTCTATTTCCCGGGCACAAAATGAAATTCATCTACATTTAAGCTTTGCCTTATGAACTCCAAAGAAAAAATCCTCATTGGAAAACATATTGATAGCTTATTAGGTGAAAATTCACAAACATAAATCGTAATCTATGTTAAGCTTTGATATAGATATTAGTCTCCTACCTTTGTCTACTCACTTAAATGTAAAATTATCTTAATTTTAGCTGATATCCTTGGGACTACATCACTACTAAGAAGACAAAGTGATAAATACAAAAACTAGCTAAAGAAAATCACTGAATGGACACTCTTCCGATTTTTTGCTAACTAATGAGGTCCAATGAATAACATATTGTTGTTTCCCTTGTGAATCCAACTTATGTAGTGACATCGTAAACCTCTCATATTGATGATATAAGAATAGGTAAACTAACATGGATTAACGTTTGAAGGCTCTTTTTGAATTGAATTTTAAGAATTTCTCATGAATGTTATATAAGATAGCTTGCTAAAATTGAATCGAACAAAAGGATTTTTCCCATATGAAAATACATATAGGAATCTTAGAATAACCTCATCAACCCGTCCATCACTTTGATAGCTTAAAAGATGGAAAACCATGGAAATTATTTATTTGTACATTTCATGAAACATGGTTGAGGAATAAGGCAGATTATGATGTAGCAATTCAGATCCTTCTAGTAAAAATGACTCAAAAATATGGGCTCTCTCTTGAAATGTAAGCTTTTGATAAATTTCCATTAATGAGTCAACTGAAAAGGAATGTAGGGAACTTGGAGGATTTATTTGTAAATCTTGAAGAATCGACTCTAGTGTTATATAAAATAAAATTTCACCATTTTTGGCTACTACTTCTCTCTGATGGGGTAAATACATACTTTCTCACTAGGAAACAAACTCAGGAAAATGATGAGTCCAACGAAAAATAAAATGGGGTAACATGGATTCCCAAAAACTAAACCCATGTCTGGTGTCTTCAAACTTCTAAAAATCCAAATTATGCAATTCATACAAATCAAACTCACACTTGGTCTCTACAATTTTGAAATCTATGTCGATCAGAGGTATCTCATCCAAGTTCGAGACTGCAAGAAGCATAGAGTTTTCAATCTATGAATTACTTTTTCCTTTTGAAGTACTCATTTTGAGATTGAACAAAAAGCAAGAAAATTGGAATACTAGGTAAGATTGCATCCAGTGAGAGAAACACTTATGTGTACTTGGAGGTTCTTATGTTGCTTAATCGTTCTGTGAGCATCGCAAATATGAGAAAATGACAAGTGTGTTTGGGCAAACTAGGATTTTAAAGAAAATTTAATAACCATTGATGATTTAATGATTGGATATTTTAACATTCTTTTTGAATGTTAGTGGGAATTAATTGCAATATTTGGTGGTGATGAGTCGACAAGTAGTGGAGAGATAGCAACAGATTATTTGGCCAAATGGATAATGAAGGGATAGATTTGGCCAAAGTAACGACTAGCGGGAAGGAATTTTGCAGGGGGGGGGAGGGGGTGGGGTAGGTGATATGTGGTTTTGGGAGAGGGGGGTGCGTAATGCATGAGCGCCCACCATGTAATTTTGCAAACACCCCCTCCTTATTAAACATCGGTAGTGCAGGGAGGTTCGCAATCACTTATGAGCTCGAGATTGCAGCGGATAAAATCCCAACCTTTGAAAAAAGCACAAAAGTTACCACGCACTAATTTAAAATTAATTTACATTTATTTATGAAATAAATAAATTTTCTAGCGACATTTATAAAAATATGCCTAATTCTTACAAACTGCATTATATAATTATCATTTTTTTTAATTTCCTTTATAAGAAAAATTTATGGGTCAAAAAAAAGTTACAACTTCGGCTCCATATAGGTATTGCTTCCCCCTGTAGGATGCAGAGAACCTATAGCTCCATGTGCCTTCTCCTCAGGCTATGGAGTCATTGTTGTAGAAAATCACACTTTCTCTGTAAATATAAACAAACCAATTGTTTAAAATGATTATGGAAAAACTTGATTAATATTGAATGTAATGTTTCAAATTTTTCCCATTAGCTGGCAATGAGAAATATTTTCTTTCCAAATTTTGAATAATGAAATTTTTATTCCCTTTGACCTCTGCAATATTGAAATGACCCAACAAAATATTGTCAAACTTTCCATGTTTTCCTTTGTCTTCTCTTCTTGCATCCCATCTCAGTACTAGATCTCCTTGCCTGAAATCTCTTTCTCTAGCCTTCCTATCATACAAAGTGTTCACCTTATCTTGATATTGGAGTAACTTATGTTGAACTTCTTCCCTGTCTTGATTGAGTTCAATAATTTGGTTGATTCTCTTTGAAAACTCATATGTTTCATCATAGGAGTCCTGCAAGATTTTCATCATTGGAAATGCTAATTGAGTAGGAAAAACGACTTTAGTACCATAAAATAGTTGAATTGGAGGTTTTTCAATAGCTCTCTTGGGTGAAACTTTGTTTTCCGAGACTGCCAACTTTAAATGACTATCCCAATTTATTTTATGGTCGGCCAACACCTTTTTTATGACTTTGATTGAACTTTTATTTGATGAATCTTCTAATCCTTTTGCTTGTGGATAGTAAGGTGTAGAATGGTATAGAGAAATTTGGTATTTCTAACAAAAATCTATCATTTTTACAAAATTAAAGGCTTGAGAATTATATGTAATTATTTCTGTCGGAAAAACAAATGTAGAAAAAATATTTTTCTTTTGTGAATTTCATAACTATAGAACCAATGACATTTCCAACAAAAATAACTTCTACCCATTTTGTGAAATAGTTTGTTGCTATCACGATCCACCTACATTGATTGTTGGAGGTGGGATTTATTTCACCAATAAAATCTAAACCCCATTGCAGGAGAGGAGCTTCTACTAACACATGAATTAGAGGTAGCGAAGATAATTTCTGTTTACCTATAAATTTTTGGCAAGAAATATAGCTCCGAACTTTTAATCCAACTTGAGTAAATAATTTAGGCCAATAGAATCCACCCCTGAGTATCTTGTGTGTAGTTTCCCTCCAAGCATAATGGCCTACACAAACTCCTTCATGAAATTGGTCAATCACTCCTTCAGCTTCAATTTTAGTCAGACATAACAATAAAATATTCAAAGGGTCCTTCCAGTATAAGTTGGAATTAACTATGCAATATTTCGTAGACCTAAGTATAAGAGATCTACATTGATTCTTCATGAATTCAGGAGGACATTTGAAATTTTGCAAAAAATGAACAATATCCTTATACGAGTCTAACAAAATAAATTTTTGATCAATATGCAAAGAGAACTCTTTAGATGTCGAACTAGAAGAAGGTACTTGTGGATTCTTCTCCTCTAATATTGGAGAAGATTCTTGTGGATCCTTTTCCAAATTCGTATGTCACAGTTGCATGATTGAATTAACACCTAATATTTTACAATTTTATTATGCTATCAATTTAGCTAATCCTTGTCCCTTTACCAGCTTTATTGGTTGATGTCTAAATCTAACTCTAAAATATTAGATATCCACCTTCCCCTTTTTCCATCTGTATCAAGTTGAGATAGAATTGTCTTTGCTGCATTGTTGGGTACATATGTTGTTATTTTATACTTCATCACATAAGTTTTGAAAGATTTCAAATCCTGAACTAAAGCATAAGCCTATTTCCCAACAATACCATACTTTAGTTATGCATCCCTCATAACTTTATCAAAGAAATAAATTGATAGTTCATAATGATCTTGATTCTATTGCAATAAAATTGCTGCTATAGTAGTATCTGATGCAAAGGAGACGATACTAAAAGGTTTTGAATAATGAGTAGGTAAGACTAGAGCTTCTGAAATGCCTTTTTGATATGGGTGAATGAAAATATGACCCGTGCATCCATTTAACTCCATGCTTGTTTTTGAGCATATAAGTTATATCTTTCACAATTTCAACATAATTAAGTATAAATATTCTCAAGAAATTGATTTTTCCCCAAAAAAAATGAATTTCCTTTTTTGTTCTTGGCAAAACGATTAACTGAATAATAGACACTCTTTTTGGATCTATCATCACTCCTTCCTTTGAAATAATATGTCCCAAAAAAATTATTTCCTGCATGGAAAATACTGACCTTTTTGGATTCAAAGAAATCCCAAAATTCCTACAACTTTGGAAACCTTCTTTAAATGTTTAATAAGCTGAGAATCAGATTCAAAAAAAACATAAAGGTCATCAAGGTAAACCAAACCCTTTTTCAATAGCCTATAATCAATGCATTTATAAAAAAACCAAACCCTTTTTCTTACCAAACAAAATTAGCACTCCCTATAACTACAACTTAAGTTCCCCAAGCTCATTAGCTCTCAATCTAGAAGGTGATTTTTTATATTGGAGTTGCTTAGGGCATTAGGTATATTTTGTAATTTACTTCTTGAGTTAGTGGTGGCCCTAGGAATTCTTATAGAAACACATCCATAAATTCACTTCTCTCTAGTAGTTGATATGCCTATAGACAAATCTTTCATTGTTTTAGTCATATGGATAAATTTGTCCTCACGTCCTTTGCATGGACACTACACTTAGGTTGCATAGATAATATCTATCTCACTAATATGGGGATTTTATACTCTTGAATGATTCTAACCAATCTATCATCATGTATAAATTCAACTCTATCCTTGTAAAAATAAACTTTAATGGTGTGGGGTTCTAGATAGTTGTGTCCACTTATTTTATCACAAGATCCCAAAGTTAGGCCATGAAAATATATGGTGCTCATCAAACCACGTAAGTCCACCTCATGTTGATTAATTGTCTATTTGATTCATTTTTTTGGCACCATTTTCCATTTGTACTTTCCACATATATTGGAATTTTTTAGTAGTAATATTAAAGCTAGCCACCACCATACAAGATTTGGAACTATCATTATTTCTTCTATCAATAAAAAATTATAAGGTTGACTAGATATGTTGCCTCAAGTTTATGTTGGAGATTCTTAATATGTTGCTTGAAAATTGTCCCTGGATTAATAGAATTCCCCTTTAACTACACCCCACCTTATGCCATCTAGCTCCAAATGGTTTACTATTCCCCTATTTAATTATTTTTTTAGGGCACCTGTAGCCTATATGTCCAAATTCCCGACATTCAAATTTTTTTATATTGGAGTTGGAAGGCCATATATTCTCGTATGAATTGTATTCCTTTCCAGGCACAAGTTGAAATGTTACATTAAAAATTTGTTGCTTCTTTCTCCATGTCTTCTTATGATTGTTCCTCTAATTTAGTCTACCACTCAATTCCTTTTTTCATTGAGATTTTTCTCCGTATAACCTGATTCTTTGTATTACTTTTAATGAGTTTTTTATCTTGAAGGTTCAAACTTTATCCCTAACATGATATTCAAGTTCTCTAATGAATATTTCAACGTAGGAATGTTTAGAAGTCCATAGGCATACATGTGAATATTAATTCATATTATTTATTGGTCATGCTTCCTTGATTCAATGAATAATACTTATCTTCCTTTTATATTGTAATGCCTCACCCAAATATTCATCCTTAAACTACTTCTTAGATCCACTCCAAATTTTCTCCATCTATTTTCTCCTACTGCTTCAAGTGATGCCATCATATATTTATATCAAGATTCTAATCAATAACTAATGAACTTAGTAATTTTTTGAAGAAAATGAAATTATATAGTAACACATGTCTCTCAATATTGACCAATCAATCATCCACTACATTTTTTTTTCATGACCCTATTGAATGTCAGTGTTTTTTACTCCCTTAATTCATATCCCAACTTGGGATACTTAAAATGATCCTTCTTGGCCATGGTTCTAATCTTTTGAGTATCTCTTTCTTCCATTTCTTAATTTGGATCGAAATGATTCAATCATCCCTTTTATTTCCCAAAGATATGAATATTACTCATCCACTTAACTTCAATGGATTAACTTCTCATATCAATGTGTTCATGGTTTAGATAAATAATAAGAGGAATATTACCTTCACCCATCTCTATGTTCTCACTCTAGGTTTATGAACTAAAGGTGTCCAAATCCTAATTCATGTGGTATCAACATGAAAGGTCCATTTATTTCATGTATTGGATATGTCCATTAGCTGCAAAGTGTATGTGAATCCATTTTTACATAAGGCCAATCATTTATAGGTTCTCTTGGGTATGGTTTCACGTTATCAAATCACTTATCTATATATGTAGCAGTCACCCAAGCATGATATGGACCCTATGGTTGGTTCCCAAAAAATGATATATGTTTTAGTAATGTCTTGATGTTGTTGCACCCCTATTTAATGTATATGTGTAATGTACTTAGCATAGTCATTGGGAGACATTGAGTGGTTCATCAACTTACAAACGAACAATAGATGATGAATTAATCGAAGTCTTCACTTAAACATGAAGGATATCCTTATATATTGAACTACTACTCAAGTTTCCTTGTTTCCATGCTTCCTTGGAATTGTAGATATACCCAAATGTACATGCAATATACATTCACAATGTTCTGCCACCTAACTCAAGTAAAACCAAATATAAACACTCATTAGAGGAAATTTTAGCCTAAAAGTACCCATGAAATTTTCACATAATTTCCATGTCATAATATGTAAACCAATCAAAATCCTTTACATTTAAAAGAGGTACATATTCTAAATAGTTTTAAATTGTTTAATTTGGGTATCTATGGTGTCACTGAAATATTTAAGTACTAATTTGGGTATTCGTGAAATATTTTATTAATATTGTTTACCTACCTTTCCATATGAATTAAAATACCAAAAAGTTGTTAATGCAATATAAATCTTGATTATTAACGAGAAAATATAAAGTTAAAAGTGTGGACACATTTGACATTAATAACCATGCCCCAAAAAAAGCCTCTAATATAAAATATAAATAGTTATATAATAGTTAAATATAAAATATTTAAATAGTTAAAAATTAGTTAAATATAAAATATAAAATATACAATAGTTAAATTGTTAAAAAATATATAAGTAAGGAAAAATTATCAATTCCAGCCAAAAATATAAAATATATAGTTAGATATAAAATAGTTAAATATATTATCGAGTTTAGGCTTCTGTGATCTGTACCTACATTACAACAAGAAATTTTTCGGTAATAATCACATCATTCCGCTGTTCTCTACTCCTGTCCCTACCCCTCATCTCCTTCCAACATCCTCCCATCATGTCCTGATTTATGTTCCTCCCCTATCGGTCTAAATCCTTTAACCTCTTCTCGCTTAATTAGTAGGAACGTTTACCCTACCGATGGTCTCCACTCTCAGGAGTTGTTGGATCTCGTTTGTAATTTCTCTCCATTGACCTTTAGCAACCCCTGTAATAAGTTTGTGAATGAAGTTCTTTCGTTGGGCTTTGATAATAGGGTTAATATTAATATAATAGAAGGTAAAGGTATTAATAATAATAATAAGAATAAGAAGAAGAAGAAGAAGTGTTGGCATTATGATACATGAGTTGTACTTGATGGTAACCCACTTGTAGTAGAACAACTCACTTGTATATGGTAACTAGATGAATCTACGTAACTAGATGAATCTATAGGAGAGATATCAGGTGTGACAGAATGCATGGCAGTGGTATTTACAGATGTGACAAAATGTAGTGCAGTTCAAAGGAATCAATTCAGAAGTAATATGGAAAATCACATTATAACAAGTCTATTAAGAGGGAACAAAGTAATGGTACAAAAAAAATAGGATGAAGGAACAAAGGACTACAAATCAGAATCAAGAAATTGAAGAAAGAGAATGGTTTAAGAAGTATACGCTTGTTCACTTTGTCTAACTAGCACATACACGCGGGCTTATGGAACAGAAGAAGCGTATACGTATGCACACACTTTCACAAAAGGAAAAGCATGTATGGGATAGAAAATCAAGGTTTTGGTCTGAGGTTTTGATCCAAGGTATTCAGTCCAAGGTATTTGGTCTAAGGTATTGGTCTGAGGTTTTGGTCCAAGGTATTGGTCCGAGGTATTTTGTCTAAGGTATTTTGTCCAAGGTATTTGGTCTGAAGTATTGGTCTGAGGTTTTTGTCCAAGGTTTTGGTCCAAGGTTTTGGTCCAAGGTATTGGTTCGAGGTATTTGGTCCAAGGTATTGGTACGAGGTATTTGGTCCGAGGTATTTGGTCTGGGGTATTGTTCCTAAGATTTTTTGGTCCAAGGTATTGAGAAAGGTATTTGGTCTGAAGTATTGGTCCTAAAACTATATAAGGAGGAGAAGATCAAAGGGATAAGTGCACAAGTAATGAATATCTTATGAAGTGTTAGATTAAAATAAAATATGCATGTTATGGGTTTCTGATGCTTTGCTTGATCTAGACTAAATATTCACCTGAGTGTATGATGATGGATGAGATCTAATGATGGATCAGGATCATAATGACTTATCATTATGTGATCTGATAATGGATGGGATAGATCTGAATGCTAACACATGTTTTATCCTTTATATGTGATGATCTGGGTATGTCTGAAGCCGGGAATTGCAACGAAGTTATAAGTAAGTATTTGCGGATCTGTATGCTGGTTCGCTTTACTGAAGGTGCATATACATGCTGGTTCAACTCTTCCAAGTAGCATATGCAAAAGAAAAGATTTATTTTCAAGGATGACTGATCTATCAGATCGGTGCTATTGTTTTACTGATGTCTGTCAATGAAGTCTTCTTAGATATGAAAGTAAAACTAAATGCATAAAGAGTTTGTGTCTCATTGACTAATTGCTTGAGAAAGAAGGGTGATCCTTGTTTCTATCTGTTTAGAACTTTGTAATATGATAGTAGATCTTCAGAATGTCACTGATTGGTACAGTTTGTGGTTCAAAGGTTTTATGATTTAGTATATTTAGAGGTATACAAAGGTTGGGCAAAAGGAAGTAGCGTATACACGCAGTTTTGCTTCATTAAAGGAGTGTATACATTCTAACACGTGCCTTTCGAGGTTACAATTAGTTTTGGTTGTTGATGAAGTGTTCCAAGTTCAGATCTGTGTACTAGTTACAGTGATCTATCTATTCTAGTTGATTGGTTGAACTTGATTAAGTTTGAATGAATGGTTTATTCAATTGCATCAGAGGTTCAATGATTGTTTGATTTAGTTGTGTCAGAGGTTCAGATGTTTCAGTGATTGATTGTTTCAGTTATATCAGAGATTGATTAGGTTTTAATGATTGGTTGATGTAGATGTATTTGATGGTTGCATTGCAATGGTAATTGATTTTGAGCTTCAATGTTACCAATGGGTCCAGTATGAAAATTGGATGAAACATGGCCTACATGTAGTGTTGTTGTGTACCAGGAGTATCCAGTGTGAAAATTTATGAAATGTGGTCCCTAGAGGATACTAAGGGTTGGAGCCTTCAATGAGGAAGTCAAAGCTTCCTACCAGTAGTGGCTGGTGATTTGATCAGGGGGTTGGAGCTCCCTTCCAGTAGTAGCTGGAGAACGAGTGAAGGTTGTAGCCTTATGTAGGTCAGAGCCTACTTACTAGTAAATATATTGGCTAATACAAGAACTAGGGGGTTGTAGATCCCTTCTAGAAGAAGCTGGAGAATGAGAGAAGGTTGTATCCTTCTATAGGTGGGGCTTGCGTATTGTTATGAGTCTACACTAGTAGAAGATTGTAAATAGATTTTCTTATTATTAAAAGAAGACATAGATGACAGCAGCAGGTGGTTTTCACCCACATTGGGTTTCCACCTTAAATCTTGGGGTTCAAGTGTGTTGCTTATGTGTGATGGTTTATTTTATTATTACTACACATGGTTACTGTTTAATGTTTAATAAAGTACTAATGCACTGATTAAAGATCAACATATGATAAATTAACTAAATCATAAGTTCACTATATATATGTTGGTTGCCTTAAGAACAGTTGCGTGCACACGCGAGTTCCCTTCTCTGAAGTAGCATATATAAATCTGATTATGGAAATGAAAAAGTTATTGATTTGTAAATATTGATTCACACCCTTCTCAGTATTATTTCTAACAATTGGTATCAGATCAGGTCCTTTCACAGAAGCTTGATCGCTTGAAGGAGATCCGTAGAAAAAATGGGAAAGAAGCTAAAGAAGAAAGCACCACAAAAGAAGAATACATCTCAAGGGAACTATGATAGTGGGAGAGATGATTGGCCATTATGTGGAAGAAACTCCTCAGATTCAGAAGCACCTCAGAATGAAGATGAATAAGCAAAAGAATTATCAGGTATGAATTTGGTGTCCTCTAGTGATACATTTCTTTGCTCATTTGAAGATAATGAGTGTGACAGTGAAATAACTGAATTTTCTCTTATGGGTGAAAGAGAAAGAAATCAAATAGAGGAAGAATTTAAAAAGCTCACAGACATCATTAGAGATCAAAAAGATCTATTGGAAAAAAGGGAGTGTAACTACAAATAAGAGATTACAAAGTTATAGGCTCAGTTAGAGGAAGGAAACATAGTAAGGAAGCAGTACAAGGAAAAAGAAGATCAATGTCAAAGGTTGCAGGATGAAGTGACATCATTAAGAAATGAATTAAATGAAAAGGACACAAAAACCAAGCAAATTATAGAAAGAAATAGCTATTATGAAGGTCTTGAAGCTGTGGTCCTTTCTCTAAAAGAATATCTCAAAAATTCAAATACACACAATGAAGAACTACTCCAAGGATTTGAAGAACAAGAAAATGAAGTTCTCAAATTAAGGCAACAAGTGGAAGAAGGAAGAAAAGTTGAAGAAATCATGAAGAAGTAGTATCTTGAAAAGGAAGAGCAATATCAGGTTGAGATAAATATCCTAAGAGGTAAATTATAAGAAAAGGATAAACTTTTACGATTTCAAGATAGCACTAAGATTTTGGATAATATTCTTAGTAGTCAAAGGTCTCCTATCATCAAATCTGGTCTTGGTTTTCATGAAACTGTTGAAGGTGAATCTATTTCACAAGATGAGGCAAGGAACTCTAATGCAAAATCTGAAATGTTCAACATGGAGATAAGAGGTCAATCCCATCAATAACCAAGGAGAGAAATACTTCAAAGAAAATCATTTACTCCTAACTATGGAAATGATAATCAACTCTTTTCTCTGATGAATAATATTGAATGTTTTGTATGTCATAATTTTGGACATGTTGTAGCAAGATGCAGAAGTAGAATGGTTCAAGCTAATAACCATCACATAGAAAGATCATCAGCTTCCAAGTACTTTTTGGGATATTGTTTTTCTTGCAATATGTTTGGTCACAAAGCCACTAACTGCTTTAGAAGGAATATGAAACATATAAGATGTTATGCTTGTAACAAGTTTGGGCATATAGCAAAAGAATGCAGGAGAAAATTTCGGCCAACATACCAAAAGGAACAAACATCATCACACTCCAAGGTATGGAAGAAGAAGGAATTACAAACATAAAGATGTGGCATAGCTCAGTATACAGTCAGAACAGAGTCAGAAGGAACTAAAAGTATGAAATTTCAGTGTCCTAATTCTTATGCACAGTTATTATGAAGACAATTTGTTTGTATACGTGAGTTAGAAGCTGCACAGTCGCATATATGTTGGCTTGATGAAGAAGCCGCGGGGAAGACTCAGAAAAAGATTCAGACAATTATCAATTATCTTTTCTGTCTTGATGTTTGATGACTACAATATGTGGATGCTATTTAGAAGTGCTTTTTATCCTCATAAGTTGTTGATGACTTGATGTATATCTGATTCATGATGATGCCTTGATATTTCTTACTGATATATGCAATGATCAGATCTGACAGTGAACAGGTGGCACAGGTTCAGGGGGAGAATATGTTATGCTTCTAATAATGCATTATTGGCATTATGTTTAGAAATATTTGGTACCTAATGATTCTTATCAATAGTGATGATGCTTATGTGGCTAAAGTGTTTAAATGATAAATCATGCTAAGTTACGGGTATGAGTTTCCCATGATGAAATCTCAGATGATATTTTTATTGCTTGGGGTTACATTGTTATTCAGATCAGATTTATGGATGATTGTGGATGACTTTTTGATGATACATACAGTACATACATGTTACTTACATGGTGATGTTCATAAGGACAAGGAGAAGGACAAAGCTTGAGTACACAACTTCATTATTTGATGCTGGTGTCATCATGCCTTCAAATATGCATAAAGTTCATACCATACAGTTATGATGTAGGATTCATATTGTTCTTAGCTCTCACATGGTTGAGCATTGTTGCTATTGATGTTATCAAGAAATCTTAACAAATGATCATGAGCTCATGGTTTGCTAGATACATATTTGATGGATACACATTATGTTGGATACATGGATGATTACTTAAGTTGCATATTGACAAATATCGTTGGTTGGCCAAGAGAATGGTGTTATTGCAGGTCTCATGAAGACATGGATATTCAGATACATGGCTTACTTAGTCACATAATGATGATGACTTCTTACCTTATGATGATAGGTTGATACTCACATATGTTGATTATCATGGTTGATACTTATTAGATGTGAGATGTTTCCTAGTGATGACGCATGGTTGATATATTGAGGGGTATTGTGGAAAGATCATGAAGTTCTTTATGATGATGTTATGATCATAGATGATGACTATGGTGTTTTCACATACATATGATATTATGTGAATGATTTTGTGTTATTTCTTGGAGATATGACATATTCTTAGTTGATTCATGGAAGGTTATAACAAGGCTCTTTCTACTAAGGAAACGAAGCAAGTTGATCTTGATGAGATCAAGAGGATGAGTTGATATCTATATACAACATACTTTGTCACAGGTTGATGATATTTACTTTGTCATATCTTCGGAACCGATGATGGACATATACAGGTTGCGGGTCTAGATGTTGCTGACAAATTCTTATGGTGCAAATCATATATGGTGTATGATAGTTGTTGATGACTATCATGGTCTTGTTTAGATATTTGGTCTTTGTTATAAATGTCATGTATATCACTCGATGAAAAGGTCATATAAAGGCCAATGATGTAATAATATGTCTATGTCTGTCATAGTCTTTTAATGAGTCCTTTTGGTCATATAATGTAATTTATACCCCCATTATACATGGGAAGGATGATGTAATAATTGCTATATTTCAGTCATGTATAAACACTTGGTATATCCCCACTTGGTTGGGTAGATGATTCAAATTTGGTATATCCCCACTTGGTTGGGAGATTGATGTATGTATGAGTCATTGGTGATAGGAAGGTCATACTCACATAGTTGAGTTATGGAGTCATGTTATTTTTTTTAGAAAATATATTTGTAGATTTTGCATGTGTTCAGGGGGAGCATGGATGGTATAGTGCATCTCAGCATGTACAAAGGGGGAGTTTAATCAGAGAATTCGACGTGTGCCTAGGGGGAGCATGATCAATGTTCATATTCAGTTGTTCAGATATGAAAGTCTTCATTTTGGTTAGCCCTTTACCCTTAATATCAAAGGGGGAGAGTATCTTGGTCCACCCTTTTCCCTTGATTTCAAAGGGGGAGAGTATTTTGGTGTTGCTTGTTATCTCTAATAGTTTCTACAGCTTGCAGTAATCAACATTGACATGGTTGCCATCAAGTCCAAAGGGGGAGATTGTTGGCATTATGATACATGTGTTGTACTTAATGGCAACCCACTTGTAGCAGAACAACTCACTTGTATATGGTAACTAGATGAATCTACAGGAGAGCTATCAGGTGTGATAGAATGCATGACAGTTGTGTTTATAGACGTGACAAAATGCAGGGAAGTCCAAAGGAATCAATTCAGAAGTAATATGGAAAATCACATTATAACAAGTCTATTCAGAGGGAACAAAGTAATGGTACAAAAAAATAGGATGAAGGAACAAAGGACTACAGATCAGAATCAAGAAATTGAAGAAAGAGAATGGTTTAAGAAGTATACGCTAGTTCACCTTGTCCAACTAGCATATACACGTGGACTCATGGAATAGAAGAAGCATATATGTATGCACGCACTTTCACAAAAGGAAAAGCACATATGGGATGGAAAATCAAGGTTTTGGTTCGAGGTATTGGTCCAAGGTATTCAGCCCGAGGTATTTGGTCTAAGGTATTGGTCCGAGGTTTTGGTCCAATGTATTGGTCTGAGGTATTTGGTCCAAGGTATTGGTCCAAGGTATTTGGTTCGAAGTATTGATCCAAGGTATTGGTCTGAGGCATTTGGTCCAAGGTATTGTTCCGAGGTATTTGGTTCGAGGTATTGGTCCAAGGTATTTGGTCTGAGGTATTGGTCCTAAGTGTTTTTGGTCCAAGGTATTGAGAAAGGCTTAAAACTATATAAGGAGGAGAAGATCAAAGGGATAAGTGCACAAGTAATGAATATCTTATGAAGTGTTAGATCAAAAGAAAATATGCATGTTATGGGTTTCTGATGCATTGCTTGATCTAGACTAAATATGCACCTGAGCGTTTGATGAGGGATGAGATCTAATGATGGATCAGGATCATAAGGACTTATCATTATGTGATCTGATAATGGATGGGCTAGATTTGATTGCTAACACATGTTTTATCCTTTATATGTGATGATCTGGGTATGTCTAATGTCGGGAATTGCAACGAAGTTATAAGTAAGTATTTGCATATCTATATGTTGGTTCGCTTTGGTGAAGGTGCATATACACGTTGGTTTGGCCCTTCCAAGTAGCGTATGCAAAATAAAAGCTTGTTGTTCAAGGATGACTAGTCTATCAAATCAGTGTTGTTGTTTTACTGTTGTATGTCAATGAAGTCTCTTTAGATCTGAAAGTAAAACTAAATGCATAAAGAGTTTGTGTCTCATTGATTAATCGATTGAGAAAGAAGGGTGATCCTTTTTGCTATATGTTTAGAACTTTGTAATATGAGAGTAGATCTTCAGAATGTCACTGATTGGTACAATTTGTGGTTCATAGGTTTTATGATTCAGTATCTTCATAGGTATACGTAGGTTGGGAAAAAGGAAGTAGCGTATACACGCAGGTTTGCTTCATTAAAGGAGCGTATACATTATGACATGTGCCTTTTGAGGTTATAGTTAGTTATGGTTGTTGATGCAGTGTTCTAGGTTTAGATCTGTGTACTGGTTACATTGATTTGTTTGTTCTAGTTGATTGGTTGAATTTGATTAAGTTTGAATGAATGGTTGATTCAGTTGTGTCAGAGGTTTAGTGATTGTTTGATTCAGTTGTGTCAAAGGTTCAGAGGTTTCAGTGATTGATTGTTTCAGTTATATCATAGATTGATTGGGTTTTAGTGATTGGTTGATGTAGATGTATTTGATGGTTGTATTGCAATGGTGATTGATTTTTAGCTTCAATGTTACTAATGGGTCTAGTATGAAAATTGGATGAAACGTGGCCTACATATAATGTTGTTGTGTACCAGGAGTATGTAGTGTGAAAATTTATGAAACGTGATCCCTGGAGGATACTGATGGTTGGAGCCTTCAGTGAGGAAGTCAAAACTTCCTACCAGTAGTGGCTGGTGATTTGATCAGGGGGTTGGATCTCCCTTCCAGTAGTAGCTGGAGAACGAGTGAAGGTTGTAGCCTTCTGTAGGTAGGAGCCTACGTACTAGTAAATATATCAGCTAGTACAAGAACTGGGGGGTTGTAGCTCCCTTCCAGAAGAAGCTGGAGAATAAGAGAAGGTTGTAGCCTTCTACAGGTGGGTGCCTGTGCACCGGTATGAGTCTGTACCAGTACAAGATTGTAAACATATTTTCTTAATATTAAAAGAAGACAAAGATGACATCAGTAGGTAGTTTTCACCCACATTGGGTTTCCACCTTAAATCTTGATGTTCATATGTGTTGCTTATGTCTGATGGTTTATTCTATTATTACTGCACATGGTTACTGTTTAATGTTTAATAAAGTCCTGATGCACTAATTAAAGATCAACATATGATGAATTAACTAAATCATAAGTTCATTGGATATACACTGGTTGCCTTAAGAATAGTTGCATGCACACGTGAGTTCCCTTCTCTGAAGTCTCATATATAAATTTGATTATGAAAATGAAAAAGTTATTGATTTGTAAATATTGATTCACCCCCCCCCGGTATTATTTCCAAGAAGAAGAAGAAGAAGAAGAAGAATAAATAACTTAATAATTGTGATAAGGTTTTTAAGAGTGAAGAAGGTATAAGTATATTTAATAAAGTAGATGGTAATAATAATAATAATAATAGAAATGAAAGACTTAATAACAATAATAAAAGTGAAGATGATGATGATGATAATAATAATAATAATCCTTATCATAATAATAAAGTGGTCAACCTGTCGAGCTTTTCCTTTTCCTCTCCACTCTTTAGAATTTTGGAGAAGGGTTTATATTTTTCCCTTGCTCCTAAGAAAATATCGGTGCATGAAATTATGTGCAATATTGTGTTTGGAATCAGGGGCTTACCAGATAATACTAAAGATATTATTCGACAAGACTACGTTGTTATCCTTAGGAAACCAAAGCCCCCCTAAGAATAACATTTATAAGGATGATTTTGACGCCCTCAAATATTTGAAAAGGAATAAGGACATCATTGTCCTGAAAGCCAACGAAGGTGGGGTCATTGTGATCCTTGATAAGGAGGATTATTGGAAGAATATGTTGGCTCAACTGTATAATAGCGGAAGATACATAAAGCTTGAAAAGAATCCCTTGAAGAGGATCTCCAAATCAGTTTCTCTAGCTATTAAGTCCAATAACACTATTGGTTCTTTTAGCCATAAGCTTATCAAGAGTATCCCTATCACTCCTAGGATCTATGGGATTCCAAAAATCCATAGGAAGCCCCCCCCCTTAGACTCATTACCAACACCATAGGTGGGTCAACCTACCTTCTAGCTAAATATTTAGCCATGAATCTTAAGCCCCTTGTTGGACTTACGGAGTCCTTTGTAAAAGACTCTTCTTCATTTGTCAATGAGTTGAGGGACATGAAATTTGATCTTGAAGACAATCTTGTGAGTTTCGATGTAGTTTCCCTTTAAACTAATATCTCCATCAAGGAGGCCACTGAGGTCATCTATTGCCTCACTAATCCCGACACTGCTAAATTAATCGAAATTTGAATTGTACTTTTTTCTATCTTGAAGGTGAGTTCTATGAACAAACCTGTGGTGTGGTCATGGGCTCCCCCATATCCTATATTGTTGCTAATTTGTTTATGGAATATTTTGAATCTAAAGCTTTGGCCTCAGCTCGATTTAAGCTAGGCTTTGGAAAATATTTATGGATGACACCTGCACCATATGGTTGCACGGTCAAGAAAAGTTAGATCTCTTTTTACAACATCTTAATAATCACTCTAACTCCATAAAGTTTAACATGGAGAAAGAAGTTAATGGTTGCCTACCTTTCCTTTATGTCCTTATTTCAACGAAGGATGATGGCTCGTTCTCCCATGATGTGTTTCGGAAGAAAACTCATATTGAGCACTATCTTCATGCCAAATCCCATCATTTCCCTGCTCAAAATCTAGGTGTTCTCAACATGTTAGCTAGTCGTGCACTGAGGATTTCTGAAGAAGAGCACCTTTCCAAATAGAAAATCCATCTCCTTAATGAATTTTTTAGTAATGAATATAGTAGGAAACAAGGTCTTAAAACTTTCCTCAAAGTTAGCAAAGGTCCTAAATTTAAGAAGGACCCTAGTGATTGTAATTCAGGGGTACATATCCCTTTCATCCAAGGGACCACAAACAATATTGAGAGAATCATGAGGAAGCATAATGTTCCCTCAATATTTAGGCCCCTCAACACCATTAAAAGTTCCTTAAAATTTGTTAGAGACCCAGTGAACCCATGGTTATGAAAGGTGTTTATCTTATCTCTTGTTCTTGTGGAACCTCATACATCGGTGAAACTGACCAGTCTATAAATCATAGGATTAAGGAACACGCAGCTGACATCAAGCATGGTAGAACCCGCTCTTCAACCTTTGTTGAACATGCTGAGAAGACAAAGCATCATATATGCATTGAGGAGGCTAAGGTAATTGCAATGTTTTCTCATTTTCATCGCCGTAAGTTTAGGGAAGCCATTGAAATTGAAATGAGATCGAGTAATCAAACATGGATGACAGATGGAAAATTAGTAGTTGTTGGATACTGACCCTTTCCTCTTAGTATTTCTCCTTCTTGGTGTAGTGGTTTTATCGATTTCCTTGATTTTGGTTTCTTCTGTTTTCTCCCCCTTGGGTTTATTCATTCCTCTTTGTTTCCCTTTCCCTTTTTATATTTTATAATTTTGTATATTATATTTTTATAGATTTTAATTTATTTTATATTATACCTTTAAATTAGGTATTTATAATTTAGTCGATTTTCTTAAACTTTGTAATAAGAATAAGTTTCTCTCATTTTGATAATTATCCCTAGGGCTCATTTTATGAAAGCGTTTATTACTTCACCACACACACAACACCACAATATATATAATTTGATTACTTGCATCAACCTAAGGAATATATATTCTCAATTATTCTATAAGTATGTCTAGTTAGTTTGGGATCTAGGATTAATTTATGCTATTTATATTATATATATAAATTATTTAACTTATTAATTAAAATATTTAATTTTCTCATTTTAACCTAAAAATATTTTTAATTTACGTAAGAAAAAAGAAAAAATAATTATATTATCTTTTGATTACATTTTGGACTTATTATTTTAATTTATGGCCCTTAGATGACAATATATTAAAAAAAAACACCAAAAATAGTTAAATAACAAAATTATAGATATCTAATTTCAAATTAAAATTTTAATAGACAATTAATTTAAATATAAATATATATAAGATATTTGTTTGATAAAAGTGTATATATTGAGAGTTTATGATAAAAGTTAAAAAATTTAGAAATTATATTATATTTTTTTTTTATTTATCTTTTGCTAATAGTTATTATGGAAACAAAAGATAAAAATAAAATATATTAAAAATTGTTTATATGAGATTTTTTTTAAATTTTTTAAGAGGACACTTTAGAACAGAAATTTATTAATATACCTATTTATTAATATTTATACCATATTTATTAATTTTTCCATTAAAAAACCTACTTAAAAACAAATAATAATGATTTCATGCTATCATAAAATATTGATGCATATATAATCCAACACGCATGAACAACAATTGTCTACCAAAATATATACATAATAATTGCTTGATTAAAAATATAAATAGTAATAATATTATGCTATCATTCAAAAAAAAATGATCAATTAATCTAATTCAACGTAGAAACCACCATTATCTGGAAAAGTAAATGCATAATAACTGGTTAAATACTTCAAAAGATTAAAAGTGAAATGGGTAATTCACTAATTCCCTAATCCATTTGTCAAGATTTTCAATCTTTAGTTTAACTACATCGTAAAAGAGTTCAATTAACTATGTTTATTATATAGCATACATTACTACAAGGAAAAGACTTTAAAGTTCTATTTTTCATTGATGGAAGGCCATGAAGAAAATACATTCATTATATATTTGTTCTAATATCAAATGAAATCTAGTTAAAATAAAATAATGGTATCTAATCTATTCACTAATGTTATGGTAAAACACACACACGACTTATTATTTTAAATTGAGTTTCAAAAATAAATAAATAACAACAAATAATTTATTTATACCTCATAAATTTATAGTATAATATTGTATTATAACAAAATAAAAATTTGACACTAAACTACGACTCTTATATGAATACAACACTTATATGAATCATTCACAGAACATATTAAGGTGGGAAATATAACGAAATATAGGATGATAAGGTCATGCATTTTGTATGCAATCATTGAACTAGGGACATAGGATTTGGGTCTATTATCCATTTGAGAGGAAGACTTGGTGAATGGTTGAAAGGTGGCGAGCTTGGCTTATCTACATGCAATAATGTTAGGTATTTTTTATCAATATGAGGAGAGGACTTTTCTACACTTCTTCCTTATAGATTTAGTTATTCCACTATCCTTGTAACAACATACAACTTGATTTCACAAGCAATACATCTTATTTTTAATTCAATTTAAGAAATATTTTTTGTGGTTCACAATCATGCATCCTATTTCTCATTTCACTACTAGTCTAGGGATTGTCTTCAAGCCATGGCCTTCATCATGATTGGTGAATGTGTATAGGGGTTTTAACAAAAAAATCACCCTCAAGTTCATGGTTGTAAATGGGTAGTAGGCACAGATGGTCACTCTTGCTTCATTTATTGGATGGATTTGACATTAACAAGTATCTTTCCTCCTCCTTAAATGGTGAAATATGCTGAAATATGCTTGTATGCAAATTATTGTAGCTATAGTTTAACTCTTTGCCTCCCTTTCAAGCTCATTAAGATGGGGCACTATGTAACTTGGTTAACACCACTACTCTTTTTGTGGAGCCACTTTGATACATAGCTCTTAGCTCTTGATTGAGATTTCCTAGGTTCTAATTTGTTAAAAAGGCTTACTTTATTGATTATTATTAGATCAAGGAATCTTTTAGTGTGAGTTTATAATCATAATTCTCATGGGGCTCTTAAATCGGTAATCATATTTATTGATATGGATATTTGAATTATAAATTATCATTGCTAATGTTTTTTTATTTTTATAATGGTTTGAATTTTAATCATTTATATTTATTTAATTAGTTATTTTTTTAGGCATCTACAACGTAACAACTTTTTTTTTTTCCTTTAATTTAGTTGCATGAAAGAAATATTAACACTAAAAATCTCTTCAAAATTATACAATTTATACTTCACCAATAAATTAATTTAATATTATACTATATATATTATATTATATATATATAATATTATATATCTATATATTATAATATATATATAATATATATATATAGTCCAACAAGGTCTTAGATAGACGGTGATACAGGCATTCTGTTAAGACATCACTTTGTGTGAAATCACTGGTTTCAATTCCCCACCCCAATCGGGGTGATATATTAGACATGATAAAGAATGCTAGTCCGCGACAAAGTTACAAATTTTTTTTTTTTCCTTAAAGATTATATTAAATTTATTATCTAAGGTTAAATTTGATAGCTATCCTCTTAATTTTCCAATTATGGCTGAACAAAAATGTTATACATGCTTTCCAATCATGGTTAAATTCAAATTATCTATATGCTTTCCAATCATGGTTGAGATGAAAAGATTTGCATGCTTTCAATTCCATATTAGTTAGATTCTAAGGTTTAAATCACTCATGAAAATTGAATTAAAGATATGATGCATACACATTCAAATGGAACTTTCTGATTTTTACCTTACTATTGAACACAAAGGATAAGGTAGGGACTCTAGTAAGTAATTATTGTGTTGATAAGCACTCTGCAACCCAATATGGGGGAGATGTTGAGGCGTAATGTAAGCATCTAAACAATTTTTAAATGATGATGGGATAATATATATAATATTATATATTATAGTAATACATAATATCTATATCTATAATTATTTATATAATATATATTATATATATATATATATTATATATATAATATATATATTAATATTATATATATATATATTATATATATATATATATAATATATTATATATAATAAGCAAAATAAAATTAAAGATCGATTTTCATATGTTTTTAATTGAATTTTCAAATTAAAAGCTATATAATGACAATGTAATGTAAAATGTTAAGACATGGACTAACCCAATTTTTTGATCATATGAAATTGGTCTATCAGGTTATTTCTTTATATATTATTATTGGTATAATAATCAATAATATTGATTATTATTATTCAAATATATTATAATAATGATCATATCCATTATAAGTATTATTATATTAGACCTTACATATATTGTTGATTACACATAGTGACAATTTTCAGTCATATGGAGAGAGAAAGAGAGAGAGGCAGGAAGAGAGAGATGATGGGAGAGAGAGAAGGAGAGAGGAAGGGAGAGATGGGAAGGAAGATAGAGAGCATGGGAGATATAGAAGGAGAGAGGGAGGGAGAGAGAGATAGAGTTGGAGGGGGAGAGAGAGGGGGAAGAACAAAGAGATAGAGAGATAGAGGGAGTGACAAGGGAGAGATGGAAATAGAGTGAGGGAAGAGAGAGAAAGAGAGAGGGAGAGACATAATGACAGAGTTGGAGAGCAGGAGGAGAGAGAGAGAGAGGTGGGAGAAAAAGGGAGAGAGATGAAAGAAGAGAGAAAAGGAGAGATGGAGGGAGGGAGAGATGGAAAGATAGGTGGAGAGGGAAGAAGGGAATAAGAAAGGAATAAAGAGAGAAAGGCGGAGACAAAGAGAGATGGAGTGGCAAGGGAGATATGTAGAGAGAGTGAGGGAGAGAGGAGAGAGATAGAGAATGGAAAAAGAAAGGGAGAGAGAAAGCGTGAGGGAGAGAGGAGAGAGAGAGAGAGGGAAGAGAAAATGAAGGGGAGAGAAAGAGAGAGAGAGGGAGGGAGAGAGAGAGGGAGAGGAAGAGGGTGGGAGAGAGAGATATAGATAGATATGGAGAGAGAGTAAATATGTTTGTGGGGTGAGATAGAAAAAAAAACAAAGACAAAGGGAGATAGAGATAGAGTGGGATGGGAGAGAGAGGGAAGAAGAGATATACAAATAGAGAGCGAGAGAGAGAGTTTGGGGGGGTGAGATAGAGAGACAAACAAGGAGAGATGGAGGGAGATATGAATATAGATGGCAGGGGAAGGGACATGCAGAGAGGGAGAGAGAGAGAGAGAGAGAGAGAGAGAGAGAGAGAGAGAGAGGGGGGGAGGGGAGGGAGAGAGAGGGAGGAACATAGACACAAATATGGAGGGGAAGAGAGGGAAGAAGCAAAAGACACACAAATAAAAATACAAATATTATATAATATTGAACATTATTAATCCTAGAGGAAGATGAAGTAAGGATTTTATGAAAGGTAAAAGAAGTTGTATTTAGAAACCCAAGAATATTTTGTTTTTTCACTAAAATAAATGCATTAATTTCAATGCATATGTTTATTCCTAATCCTATTTAATTGATTTCACTAGATGCATTAATTTTAGTGTAGTTGTTGATTTATAATCATATTTGCTTGCTTGTGTTAGATGTGTTTATTTTAGTGTGGATGTCGATTTCTAATCCTATTTGATTGCTTGCACTAGATGCATTGATTTTAGTGTAGATGTTTATTTCTAATCCTATTTGATTGCTTGCACTAGATGCATTGATTTCATTGTATATGTTGATCTCTAATTTAATGTAACTAGATGTATGTTGTATATTAATTTTAAAGTAATTATATTAATATTGTGCATTGATTTTAGTGTAAGCATAAAAAATTATTGACATCGTGTGTTGATTGTTGTGTTACAATGATTCGACTGTAAATAAAATACTTGAATTTTCATCTTAAATCAAATGTTTACTTACTTGAAATGTTTTCTTCTTGAAACAGTAAGCTATTTGTAATTGACTACATTCTTGTTATTCCCATTTTCCATCATTCAACATTGTTAGTCACTTTGCATTCAAACAAGGTAATAGAAAATGACTATCATTGAAACTTAATTGGGATTTAACACTCCATTAGTCATAATGAATGACTTTGGAGAAAAATACTCTTACTAATGGATAGAAAGAGAGACAAGGTATGACGTTACTACAATGATTCGATTTAAAGATTCGAATGTTCTACGATTTCAACCACGCTTTTCATATGACTGACATGAACATATGGCAAAACTAACCAGTGTTACAATAAGCGAAATAAAAGAAAATAGTTTGAAATTGATCACAAGGAAGACTAATTGTAATTGACTACATTCTTATTATTCACATGTTATATCATTAAACAATTCTACATTGTCTTTTTTTTTTGCTAAAGCAATTATGGATCCTTCTATTTCATAAAACCAAAAAAAAATGTACAATTTTACATGCAAGGAGAACCGGGCCTCCAGGATAGAACCTTAAAGTTTCACAAAGAAACTCAAACCCATGGAAAAATGAACAAAAATGCCACCTGGCTTCCAAAAAGCACAAGAACTAATCGGGAACATCGCTTTAGAAAAACCATGTTCATCTGGGTTGTCCAATAAAAAGGCAATAAGATTGACGGACGAGGAGGATATCGCTCCGTCAAAAAGTTCGAAGTAGAAAAGTCTTGCGCCCCAAGTTGCACGAACCATCGAAATCGTTGATCGTCGTTGACTAGATCCAATGGATGATGTCGATATCGCACAAGATAAGAAGGGTCGATGATAGTGAGTGGGGAAGAGTGGTTTTTGGAACCCTCTCCCTGCCACGTGTAGGAGGGTGAATGGCATCACGACGTTTTCATCAAAACCACTTTCCAAAAAAAAGTTGTGCGATCAACCAAAAACCGCCCGGGGGGCGGTAAATAATGCCGAGACTCCAAAATCTTGAAGGACCGGCCGTCGGAAAAAACAGGGCTTTGTTTGTGCTTGTGGATCTTCCTTGCTCGAACCTGAAACCCTGAATAGATGAGGGGTTTGTCATTAAACGAATATTTGAGGGATTCATTTTGATCCCCACGATAAACAAAGAGCATCCTCTCGTTTGCTCTGGGAATATGAGCGACCAGACTAGGAATCCGCCACACCACATAACTGTCTATCCAATAATGATGCCCCATGCTGATGTTACAAGAAAAGGTTGAGTCAATTTGATCCCTAGTCCTAGGCTTTGTCTTTAAACTCCAGCTTATCATTTTCTGCCTGTTCCTGAACAACCATCTTTAACCTGCTCTACGACAGCTCATGCCAATTTAATGCCACTCTAATCTCTGTGCTGATAACACCCTGGTTAGCAAGCAAATCAACCACTTTATTCGCCGACTTGCGAACATGCTTGAAGCCAACAGTACGGAGGCTTTGAAGGTGGTGTTGAATCCGTTGAAATCCTTGAATTAGTCTCCAATTTTTTGATACTTTTTCTGGCTTAGAACCCGTGCTGATTTTCTTGGCTGAATTGATAATAAGTTCAGAGTCAGCCTCCACTATCACATTTTGTTTGTTGTCCTGACTCAGGAGCTCTAAACATTGTTCCATAGCCATCAACTCCGCCAAGTTATTGGCGGCCTGTCCCAGATGACAGTGAAAAGGACAGTACCATCCTCATCTCTAAGGACCCCTCCATAACCAGCTGCACCCGGGTTGCCTTTTGAAGCTCCATCTATGTTGTATTTCAAGTATCCCTTTGGAGGAGGGTGCCAGAAATCCTTTGTGTCCCTCAGGGAGATTGGATTTCTATCCAGACCCTGAGGAGAGATGCCTTGCAGGCCCAGATCACAGAGAATTCTTAGGTCGGCAACCGAAGGAGGGCTCTTGGGGATTTTTCGCACTATGGTGCTAACCGTTTCCTTGAGCTGTTTTAAGATCAGCTCAAAAATGCATTGGGAAGTTCTTTTTACTTCTTTAAAGATTCGGGTATTCCTCTCTTTCCAAACATTCCAGAAAATGAAGCTCGGAAAAAGGGCCCAAGATGTGGCAGGAACTTCATTGTCTGTAAAATCCTTTCTCCAGTTGGTCAAGGTGTTCCAGATGTTGTTTTTGTCCCTATCCGTCTGTTAGAAAATAAAAGCAAAAGAGTCCCACAAACTAGAGGAGAACATAGAAATGTTGAGAAGGTGCTCCATGGTTTCCTCTTGCCCCTCACAAAGCTGACATCTGGAAGGTCCTAGAATGCCTCTTTTCCTAATATTGTCCCAAGTTAAAATTTTCCTGTGCTGAAAGAGCCACATGAAAAGTTTAATCTTCATCTAGCCCTGGTGTCTCCGAAGGTTAAGCCAGGTTTTGTCTGGAGATTGAGAATTAAGGTCAAGGAGAAAGAGCTTTGCTTCCTTGAGGTTAAAAAACCCCTCATTATTGTTGCCCCATCTCAGCTGATCATGGCCCTCAAAATTCAGAATCTTCCTCTGATCTAACTTTTCGTTAAGTGTTTCTGCTTTAGCCTTCAGGGCACTATTGTCCCTAAAATCAAAATTCCTCCAGATTCTCCATTTATCATTGTTATTGGTTTGCTCCCAAAAGTATTTCACCTTAGAAAGTCTGTTGCTATCAGTGATTTCCTTGAGATCCCTTAGGTCTTCATTTAATAATATAGGTTCTTGTTGCCATCTGTCCTCCTAGAACAGGCTGAGATTTCCTTCTCTGATTTCCTAGAAGTTGTTTCCTTGGACCAAACTCCTGTTATCCCAGGCTTTGTTCCACATGTGCGTGCCCTTTCTGTGACCTGACATTCTTATTAGATCATGGTTATGCCAGGAGCTGGCATATTTTTCTTTCCAAATGGTTGCCCACTAAGTCTCTGGCTCTTTAACCCAACGCCACCATAATTTGGCACCTAGAACCTTGCTGAGTAAGTCAGGATCATCCAAACCTAGCCCACCAAAGCTCTTAGGTTTGGGTATCTTATCCCAAGCTACCAAGGCCCATTTCTTATGATCCTCCCCCTTGCCCTAAAGGAAGTCTCATTGGATAGATCTGCGCTGATGTAGAACACTTTGAGGAGCTGGTAGAACAAATAGCATAAAGGCAGGGATAGATTGAATGATAGCTTTGGTTAGCACTAACCTACCAGCCAAATTTAGAGATCTGTAGGTCCATTTCTTGACCTTGTCTATCAATTTGTTGATAACAGGTTCCCATATGCTCTTGTGTAAGGGTTTGGCATTGAGAGGAACTCCAAAATACTTCGAGGGGAGGAACTCCCTTTGGAAGCCCATAATTCTAGCAATGTTCCTTTGAATAGCAATGTGAGTATTAAAGAAATAAAAATTTGATTTATAAAGATTTACCTCCAAACCTGAAGCCATGGCAAAGAATTTAAGGATTTTCTTATAGGCAAGAGCTTCCTTGACTATGGGGATCCCTTGTAGCATAGTGTCATCCACAAATTATTGATGTGTTAAAGCACGCTTCTCTTCAGAAAGTTAGAGACCTTTGACTGAACCCACTACCTTCGCTTGTCTGATTTTTCTCCCCAACCCTTCCATCATTAGAATAAAAAGAAAGGGAGAGAGTGGATCTCCTTGCCTTAAGCCTCTTGGAGGAGTGAAAGTCTCCGAGGGTGATCCATTAACCAAGATTGAAAAGCTGGATGAAGTGACTAGGGCCATAACCCATCTGATCCAGTTATGATCAAACCCAAAAGCACCAAGAACTTTTCTGATATATGTCCAGTTTAGCTTATCATAGGCTTTGGCTATGTCTAGTTGCATGATCATACCATCTCTCTTGTTGTTAGTCAAAGAGTGAACCACCTCATGAGCTTGAATGATGTTGTCGAGGATTTGTCTGCCTTCCACGTATCCTGACTGTTCCGCTTCCACCAGGGTGGGAAGAAGGGGTTTGAGTCTATTGGCAACCATTTTGGAGATGATTTTGAAGACAACATTGCACAAGGCAATCGGTTTGAAATTATCAGGAGTTAGGGCAACATGCTGTTTAAGGATCAGGGCGATAAAGATGGTGTTAAGCGCCTTTAGGATAGTTTTATCCCTGCTTGAGTCTTCCACCATGCTTAGAATGTCCCATTTTACAATATTCCAGCAAGCTTTGAAGAAGTCTACATTGAACCCATCTGAACCTAGTGCCTTGCCATTCTACATCTCTTTAAGGACCTCCTTCACCTCCTCTTTTGACAGTAGTCTGTTGAGGTTGAAGTTGTCTTCTTTGGAGACTAGCTTAGGTATATGCTTAGTAATCTCCCTGATAGATTGATCTCTGTTAGTGCAGGTTTCCTGAGAAATGCCCCGAAAGTGCTGAACTAGTTCTGTTTCTATTTCTTCATGTGTGCTAAGCATATTACCTTTCTTTTCCTTAATAGTAGAAATCTTGTCGTGAGCTCTGTTTGCCATAGTGGCTCTATGGAAGAATCCGGTGTTGCGATCTCCTTCTTTTAGCCATTGCACTCTGGATTTTTGCCTCCAAAAAATTTCCTCTTGCTTACATGAGTTGTCCCAATCTTGATGATATTTAGTTTCCAATTTATTCTGCTCCTTATCAAAACCCTCTATAATCACGGTTTGGTTGAGTCTATGCATTTTTCCTTCCATAATTTCCTTCTCTTCAAAAATGTTACCAACTTCCTTCTTATTCCATTCCTTGAGCTGGAGTTTAATGTGTTTGAGTCTTTTTTGAAGAAGGAACATTCTTGTGCCTTGAATATCCAAATCCTTTGCCCACCAGATAGCAATGTTGTTATAGAAGTCTGGGTGGGAAAGCCAGATATTTTCAAATCTGAAAGGTCTGTTGTTGGGTTTTCCTATACCCTGAATGTCCAGTTGTACCGGCCAGTGATCTGAACTTCCAAAGGGAAGAATACTTGCAACTATGTCCTTGTCCTTGATCATAAGATCTTCTGAGATTATAAATCTATCCAATTTGGATGCCACTTGAGACTCTCCCCCTCTTTTATTGTTCCAAGTAAAGGTACCATTATTCATGGCGATATCCACGAGCTTCATACTATCTAGGAAGGTTAGAAACGCACAAGAATCTTTGGTTAGAATTCGAGTTCCTCCTTTTTTTGCTGACAACATTTTTATCATATTGAAATCCCCTCCCAGGATCCAGGGGATTTTTGGATGACGTTCCTTGAGCTTCTTCAGTGAATCAAGAAACAAGAGTTTGCCCTCCAACCTTTGGGGGCCGTACACATTCGTAACCAAGTACATTTCCTTATTTCCCATTGGCCGAATGACCACTGAAAGATAATTTCTAGAGGCTTCTGCATCTATTATGTCAATCTTTTGGGGGTTCCAAAGCGTGAGAATGCCTCCAGCTGAATTCTCTGCTTTGAACTCCAAAAACACAAATCTATTGAGCCATTTACTGTGAATCTCTTTTATCTTTTGAATGGAACATTTCATTTCTTGAATGAAGATCACATCTGAGGCTACTTGCTTCATTTTGTTAGTTAATAATCTTTGTTTTCTTTTACTACCTAGACCTCTTATATTCCAAGAAGTAAACTTCATTATCAAATATTTTTAAAGGAGTAACTGGATAGATCTTTCATCTTACCTGAATCTATCATTAGCTTCCCACATTCCATCAACAACTCGTTCTATTTTTTCCGGCCTCTTTTCTTTCCTGGGATTCTTGGAGCTAATCCTGGTATTGCCTTCAATGCTTTCACTCCTTCGCTACTATGTCTTTCATCCTTCCGTAGCTTTTCAGATCCGTTGTTCTGGGTTTTCCAGATGAATAGCTGTTGAAATTTATGGAACTCCTTTTGAGGTAACGAATCCACTCCCTCTTTGGTTCCTTGTTCTAATAAGCCTTCTAGATCTAGATTCTCTTTCTCCAAAATTTCTTAAAGTTCATGATCCTCCATCTCCATGTCGCTTTGGGTTTTTTCCTGATCCATTTCTTGTTCAACATCACTCATGGTGGCCTCTTTCTGGTACTCATAATTTTGTGTTTGTAACGGGTATTTCCCTTCCTCCTTTTCTGCAGAACTTCCTTCCATTGCTTGTTCTTCTTTAGTATTCTCTCCCTCTTCCTGAAGCCCCTAGAAATTGTTTTGTCTGAGCTGTTGTTCTTCTCGCTGCTAATTCCTCGGACCTCTCTTACTCCCTTTACTTCAGTTAACTACTTTGTGAAAGTTGTCTACTTCTTTCACTATAGTGCTTCTGCTTTTGTTCATTTCCTTTTTGAGCGGATAGTCTCTAAAAAGATGTCCATGTTCATGGCATTTGCGACATCTGAATGGAATGTGCTCATAATCTATTGTCTGTGCCTATTCTTCATCAAAAAGTTCCAAGATTATCTCCTCTGGTAGGGCTCCTCATAGGTCCATTTCCACACAAATTCTGGCAAAGGAAGTATATTTTCTCCTTCTTGTGGCTTCAGAGGCTTTTACAAAGCGTCCTAATTTATTGCCTATGGCCATTAACAATTCATTTTGCCAGTAATCAAGAGGTAGAGAGTAGAGTCTTACCCAAATCGGAACTGAAGCAAATGTCTCCTTTTCTGGTACAAAGTTCATGACCCAGGGTCTCATGTAGAGTCCTACAACAGTATAGAAGTAGGGCCCTCCTTCAAATATTCTATCCTTGTTTTCAATATTTGTGAACACCACCGTAAAGAAACCCTTAGACCCAAGGTGAAGATCTATGCTTCCTTTAGGTTTCTAGTGCTATCTGATCCATGATTGTAGAGCTTTTTCAGTGGGCCATAGTCCCATGAACTTGCAGATGATGGCATATGTCCCCATATGTTCCCTGTACACTTGCAGCTCTGGATTATTTAACACCACCCTGGGAGTTATGTCTATTTTGGGTTTGCAGGGTCCCTTGTGTATCTTGTCTTTAGTTTCTTGTTGTTTGTCCTCTACCTCCTTGTCGTTTGTGCGATATTAATCATTTTTTGCGGGTACTACTAACCCCACTTCCGTGCTCTTCTCTCCTTCCACCCCTGTTTCCCTAACATCTTCTAGAGGCTTTTCCCCCCTGCTGGCCAGGGCCTCCTTGTAGGAGGGAGTGGAGCTCCCTCCTCATCCACCCTTCATAGGCGTTCAGAAAAACCCCTGCGCACGCTGAACTAAGATTGTTCTTCCCCGTTCCCACCTCTCGTCCGCTGAACTAAGATCAAATCCTCAAATAATTCTACATTGTCACTTTGCATTCATTTTTTAATTTATGAATAATTTTTCATCATTCAAGTTATTAATAGTACCCCTCATCTTAAAGAACTAAAGTAACTGAAAAATTTAAAATTAAAGTGACCAAACTAATCTTAAACATATTTAGCATATTTAAATTGATCAAAATAATAAATTTAAAAAAAAATTGTGCGTTGTGCATGACTGAAAACAACCTAGATCCATCTTAACCTCAGTTCTATCAAGTGCTGAGAAGGATCAAGTCTCTCGAGGTGCAAACCTTTCCTCAAGTTTTGCACTCAAAAAATAGGTTTGCACATTAAGATATTTGATCCCTCTCGATGCTTGATAGATTTAGGGTTAAGATGGATCTAGGCTGGTTATTAGGTCATTACAAGGTTATAAGTACCATGAGTTGTAGACCAATTGGTTTGTGTGGCGTGTAATTCTCATCATTTCTCAAAATTCAAATCCCATGGAGAGGGGTTTAGGGTGAGAGCTAACTATGGGGGTTACATTCTTCCAAAGGGACATCAAGGGTCAACCAAGTCTCACCAAATCTTGGTGATAACATCATTTTGTTGGCCTAGGCTATCTCTATTGATGAAAACAAAAGTACCCTAGATTTACTTCTTACAAATTTCCTTTATCTCTCTATATTGTTGATCTATTTGTTCTTCATTACTTCCATTACAAGGTTCTTATTTTGTTTTTAGTTTTATTATTAGATTCTTTCCTATCATATTTAGGTTTGATTCCCTTTATTGAATCTCTAATTTACTAGAAAAATAAAAGTAGTTGTAAAATTTAGAACATGCTCGACTTTTGAAAAAGTGAGAGGTTTAAAATAGAAGGTGTTGACAAGATTTATATTTGGTTGCTTCCTTTTCCTGTCTTTGTATTGATCATTTTGGCAACGATAAATCTAAATAGAATCTAAAATATAATGAGGTTAGATTTTTTAAAAGTATGTCAGCATCCTACAAGCATAGCTACCTTTATTATTAATTGTACTATAGTGGGATACTCGTATTGCTTTGAAAAAAATAGAATTATTGCTAATTAAGAATTAGCATTTCCAATGCTTACACTTTTATTATAATAATTAAGGATGAGAGTATCTACCAGGGTTGGAATTTGGTGAGCATTTGACCTGTCAGAGGTCGTTTTTCCTATGAAATACATTGAAATAACCATCAGACCTGACGTGGTTTGAAGGGTGCAGAACATATTTTATAAGGCTTATAATTTTTTGGAAATGTTATTAATATCTTATCTGGAGACTGATGCCTTTCCATCCCATTTGAAGTTTGGCTTCACTCCCACTTGGGAATGGATGAAATACTATCTTAAAATTTTATATTGGAATAGAAAAATATAATTTACAAATTTGTTTATTTTTATATATGTGTGTTTTTAAAAAATTATAGGACGATTATTATTAACTATTTTAGTTTTTAGTTTTTTTTTTTAATTTAGTAATCTATTTTTTAATGAAATTGTAGTTTTATGTTGTCTAAATAACTTTTTTCAATGTATAAATTACTTCAGTATGTTTAAAAATCCTTCCAACATAAAACAATTAAAATTTAATAAATATAATTGTTGTTTTATTTATGTTAGTTAAAAACATATTTGAAATACGTTTAATGAAATGCGCTCCATAATATTTTAATATTTTTGTCTACTTTTTTAACATATTGAAAAAATGATTATGATTTTTTATGAGGTTTTAGTTAATAAAATTAGTGAATTGATCTCCATAATACTTTAATATTTATTTTTATCTTTTTTTTTTCTTTTCTAACATATTGGGAAAAATGATTATAATTCAGTTGTCAAACTCACATTACCAATAATCGTCCCTATCGAACATCCATAATGTAGGTTGACTCTTATAGTTATTCAAGAAAAACCACGCCCTACTCATGTTCTGGGTTTAGTTTTCGCTCTTACCAAATGCCTCTACATCTCGGGCCATTAACTTATTGCCTTATGTCCCATAAACTCAAACTCTTAGCCAAACAAAAGAAATTTTAAGACATACTCTAGACCTATTGTTTTTTTGTCAAAAATTCCAATTTATAAACACAATTCTTCTATAAAATTTGTAAAAAGTGTGTATATATTTAACTATTGTTGGTGTTTGTGATTTACTCCTCTATCCATCACTGATGAAGTGTTTTATGAAACACGTACTTGAAATATGTTAAAATCCAATTTATTAATTATAAAATTTGACCATAAGAAGGAAATTAATCTAAAACATCACTACAAACCATTTATTAAAATTAATAAATGTAGAAATGATGTTGAAGAACTTAATTGTAAACATGATGATAATGTAAATATCTTACCTTGGAAACATTTTCAACAAAAATATCTAGAAATGGTCTTTCTTTGGCTCTTTTTATGCTTCAAATATTATTAGAAATAGAAATTATAAACTTGTAGATAAAGTTTTTGTGTATTTTTACTCCAAGGTTTCACATTTTTAGTCTTTCTCTATCTTATTTTGTGTTGTTAATATTGCAAGATTTCAATTATCCATGGGTACATCTATTTAGGCCCCTTTTCACCTTTGATTGATTCCCTTCCTTGTTGATGCAACTTGAGGTGCATGTGAGTGGATCATTCAAATTGAAGGGAGCTCCGTAGTGAAATTGAATGTGCACATACACAGAAGGAAAATCATATTTTCATTCAAGTAGGAATTAAAATACATCCAACTTGTGTAAAAGCACCTATAGCATAA
>APFE030465735.1:148994-159935 GCA_000404065.3 Pinus taeda
TTAGGTAGATAATCAAATAAATAAATGAATAATATTAATTAGTAAATAATAAGGATTGAATAAGTTAATTGATTTAAGTGGGAATGGTGTAGGGTGAGGAGTGTTTGGAAGGAGGCAGGAAGACAAACCAGGGTTTCGAATGGTGACAAAGGCAATCCTCCCTGAAAGGACGCATAGGAGGGAGCTCCTCTCCCTCCTACAAGCAGGTTGTGGTTAGCAGGGGAAAAAAACCAATGGAAAATGATAGAGAGCCTTCAGAAGGAAGGGATAGGAATAGTGAAGAAGAGCAGGAGGGAACTAAGTCAAGGAAGCACAATAATGCAACGAAAGAAGAGGAAGAAATCAAGGAACAAGGCACTAAAGACAAAGCACACATGGGCCCATGCAAACTCAAAGCAGTGGTAACTCCCAGAGTCATTTTAAATGATCCAGCGCTGCAGGCGCACAGGGATCACATGCAAACATATGCAATCATTTGTAAATTTATGGGGTTGTGGCCCACTGAAAACGCCTTACAAACGTTGATTAAATCACTAGAAACCAAAAGGCAACATTGACCTACATCTTGGCTCCAAAGGATTTTTCACTGTAATATTTGCAAATATTGAAGATAGGGACAGAGTGTTTGAAGGAGGGCCATACTGTTATGCTACAATAGGCCTCTATATGTGACCGTGGATTATGAATTTTATTCCGGAACACGAAACTTTCACTTCAGTCCCAGTCTGGGTAAGACTCTATTCTCTACCTCTTGATTACTGGCAAATAGAATCTCTATCAGCCATAGGAAATAAGTTAGGGTGTTTTGTCAAAGTTTCTGAGGCCACTAGAAGGGGAAAGTATACTTCCTTTGCCAGAATATGTGTGGAGATGGATCTCTCTAGAGCTTTTCCGGACGAGGTTATTCTGGAAGTTTTTGATGAAGATTGGGTACAAACAGTAGATTATGAACATATACCATTCAGATGTCGCAAATGTCATGAGCATGGACATCTGTTCAGAGACTACCCTCTCAGTCAGATAGAGAGAAAAAATAAAGTTGATACTATGAAGGATTCATAAAGCTTCCTCAAGGTGGAACACAAAGGAAAAGGAGGCAAAAGAGGAATAAGAACACGTAAAGTTGCAGGGCAGCAAGCTAACTAGAACATGTTCCAAGTCCTCAAAGCGGACGAAGGTCCAATAGACCCAGATAGAGCAAAGGAAGGAAGCCCAGGGAGGAGGAGAAGGCAGAAGATAGTGAACAATTACAAGAAAACAAAAAACAAAAAGAATTTATGATAAGTAATGAAGAACAAGAGATGGATCTTGAAATGACCCAAAGTGAGATGGAAATGGACGACCATGAACTCCAGGAAATTCTTGAGAAAGAGAACCTAGATTTAGAAGGTTTCTTGAATCAAGGAACCAAAGAAGGGTTAGACTCGTTACCCACAGAGGAGTTCAATAGGGTTCAACAGCTATTTTTATGGAAAACCCATACTAAAGGGGTGGAAAGACTAAAACAAAAAGACAGGCAGGGCAACAAAGGAGTGAAAGCGATGAAAAATACAATAGGACTAGCTTCTTGGAATATTAGGGGTCTAGGTAGTAAAAGGAAACAAAGGTTACTAAGTAATAGAATGAAACAAGCATCTTTGGATGTGATTTTCATCCAGGAAACTAAATGTTCCATTCAGAAGATAGGAGATATCCATAGTAAGTGGCTCAATAGATTTGAGTTTCTGGAAGTCAAAGGGGAGAACACAGCAGGAGGTATTCTCACTCTTTGGAATCCACAAAAAATTGACTTAATAGATGCGAAGGCATCTAGGGATTATTTATCTATAGTAATTCAACCAGCATGAGATAAGGAAACCTACTTGGTAACAAATGTCTATGGCCCTCAAAGAATGGATGACAAACTCAGGCTTCTAAACTCTCTGGAGACTCTCAGAGACAGATAAGTAGGCATAACCTGGATCTTAGGGGGTGATTTCAACATGATCAGATCACTTACGGAAAAAAAGGGGGAACTAGAGTTCTAGGCAAAGACTCTATTGCTTTTCAAACCTTTATTGATAAGATGAAGCTAGTGGATATCGAAATGGATAATGGAATCTTCACCTGGAACAATAAAAGAGGAGGAGAGTCCCAAGTAGCTTCCAAATTAGACAAATTTATAATCTCAAAGGATCTTATGCTCAATAACAAGGAAATGGTGGCAAGAGTGCTTTCCTTTGGAGGCTCAGATCACTAGCCGGTACAACTAGAGGTTCAGGGCATTGGTAACCCCAAGAAATGACCTTTTATATTTGAGCATATCTGGTTATCCCACCTAGAATTTATAAGCAACATAACCGAGTGGTGGGCAAAAGATTTAAACATTCAGGGAACCAAAATGTTCCTTCTATAGAAAAGATTGAAACACATCAAGCTCTGGCTTAAAGATTGGAACAAGAATGAATTTGGCAATATATTTGTAGAGAAAAAAATTATTGAAGGCAGAATGCAGGAACTTAACCAAACCCTTATCAAAGAGGGCCATGATAGAGTCAGAAGTGAGCAAGCTACCAAATATCAGCAACAATGGGAGAATATATGCAAACAAGAGGATATATTTTGGAGAAAAAAATTAAAGTCTAATGGCGAAAAGAAGGGGAACATAATACCAGATTTTTTCACAAATCCACCATGGCAAACATAGAACACAATAGAATTTCTCTGATTAAGGATAAAAGAGGAAATAATCTGAATTCTCATGAAGAAATAGAAGCAACTCTAGTCCAGCACTTTCGAAGCATACCACAGGAAACCTGTTATGAAAGAGATCTCTCCATCCGGGACTTCACTAAGCATATACCCAGGATGGTTTCCAGAGAGGATAATGTTAACCTTTACAGGCCTGTGACTGAAGAGGAGGTTAGTGGGGTTCTCAAAGAAATGCAGAATGGAAAGGCACTGGGCCCGGATGGTTTCATTGTCGACTTCTTCAAATCTTGCTGGAATATTGTTAAACAGGACATTCTCCAGGTACTGGAAGATTCCAAGAGGCATAGAACCATTTTGAAAGTGTTGAATTCCTCTTTTATAGCCCTAATCCCTAAACAGGAGTTGGATCAAACCCCTGATAGATTCAGACCTATAGCATTGTGCAATGTGGTTTACAAGATAATATTAAAAGTGGTTGCAAACAGACTTAAACCCCTCTTGCCTTCACTAGTTTTGGGGGAACAATCTGGATATGTGGAAGTAAGGAAAATTCTTAAAACATCATCCAAGATCATGAAGTGGTGCACTCTCTAACTAGCAAGAGAAAAGATGGAATGATCATGCAACTGGACATTGCCAAAGATTATGATAATCTGAATTGGAACTATATAAGGAAAGTTCTTATTGCTTTCGAGTTTGACCACAATTGGGTAAGATGGATCCTGGCTTTGATTACCTCTTCTAGTTTTTCAATTCTAGTTAATGGCTCTCCTTCGGAGACTTTCACTCCTTCCAGAGGACTTAGGCTGGGTGACCCTCTCTCTCCCTTTCTCTTCATCCTCATGATGGAAGGACTTGGCAAGGCTATCAAGCATGCAAAAGTAGTAGGTAACATCAAGATTATTCAACTCTCTGACAATGGACAGGCCTTGACTCATCAACAATATGTGGATGACACCTTGTTGCAGGGAATACGTATAGTCAAAGAAGCTCTTGCTTATAAACAAATCCTCAGTGACTTTGCCATGGCCTCTGGTATGGAAGTTAATCTCTCCAAATTTAAGATTTTTTTCTTCAATACTAACATTGCTATTCAGAGGAACATTTCTAGAATTCTGGGCTTTCAAAGAGACTCTCTCCCCTCAAAATACTTGGGGGTTCCTTTAACTACAAAATCGTTACACAAGAGCATCTGGGAGTCGATGATAAGTAAAGTGCATTACAAGACCAGGAAATGGACAATGAGATCATTAAACTTGGCTGGTAGGTTGATCCTCACAAAGGTTGTTCTGCAAACAATCCCGATCTTTATGCTATCAGCTATCCCTGCTCCTAAAGGAATCCTAAATCAAATGAGAAACATATAAAGAGGCTTTCTTTGGCGAAAGGGGGAAGAAAAGAAGAAATGGGCCTTAGTTGTTTGGGAAAAAATTTGCAAACCGAAAAACCACGGGGGTCATGGATTGGACGATCCTGAAATTCTATGTAAAGTTCTAGGGGAAAAATTATGGCGACGATGGATAAAGGAATCAGAAGCACAATGGGCCATCACTTGGAAAGAAAAATATGCAAGCTCTTGGCTAGTTAATGACCATATAAGGATGGATGGAAATATAAGAGGTTCTCATATTTGGAACAAAGCCTAGGATAATTGAGGCTTAATTCAAGATAACAGCTTCTAGGAAATCAGAGAGGGAGACTTAGCCTTATTCTGGGAGGATAGATGGCAACAAGAACCTATTCTGTTACAGGAGGATTTGGAGGACCTCAAAGCAGAGACTAACACTAAGAAACTCACTCAAATTAAGGAGTTTTGGGATCAAACCAATAGTTCAGGGAAATGGAGAAACTGGAGAAAATTTGATCTCCGAAATGACATTCCTCTAAAATCTAAGGCCGAAAGACTGATGAAAATGTTAGAGCAAAGGAAAATTCTAGTTTCAAGGGGGCATGACCAGCTGAGATGGGGCAACAACAATGAGGGGAATTTTAATCTCAAAGAAGCTAAACTCATACTCCTTGATCTTGATTCCCAGGCTCCTGACAGGATTTGGAAAAACCTATGGAAGCATCAGGCCTGGATGAAAATTAAACTTTTTCTGTGGCTGGTTCTACAAAGGAAAATCCTGACATGGGACAATATTAAGAAGAGGGGCTTTCTAGGGCCTTCTAGATGCCAACTCTGTGAGGTTCAAGAGGAAACCATGGAACACCTTCTCAATACCTGTATTTTCACATCCAGATTATGGGATTTTTTTGCCTCAATCTTCCAATAATCTGACAGAGATATTGGAAGTCTTTTCAATACCCTAACCAAATGGAGAAGGAACTTTTCAGATAATGAAGTACTTCGTTTAGCATGGGCACTTACACCAAGCTTCATTATATGGAACATTTGGAAAGAAAGGAACAATAGAATCTTAAAGAATGTTAAGAAATCTTCCCAGTGTATCTATGATCTGATCCTAAAACAAATTAAAGAAACAATTAGTACTACAATTCGAAATCTCCCTTTGAATCCCCCTTCTGCTACAAACTGGAGGATTCTCTATAGGCTAGAATTGCAGGGACTCGTTCCTCAGGGATTAATCAAGAAAGTTTCAACTGTGGATCCTAAGCTAGACTTCTGGCATCCTCGCCCTAAGGGCTTTCTAAAATTCAACATTGATGGGGCTTCTAAAGGTAATCCAGGTATTGCAGGCCATGGAGGGGTCTTAAGGGATGACAAGGGAGACATTATGTTTATATTCTATGACCACTTAGGAAAGGCCACCAACAATTTGGCGGAGTTAATGGCCATGGAACAATGTCTTGAGTTCCTGGTTCAGGAAAATCGCCAAAATACGATCATCGAAGCTGACTCCGAGTTGATCATTAACTTAGTCAAGCTAATAAGTTGGGGAACAACACCGGAAAAAACCTCTAAAAACTAGAGCCTAATTCAAGTCTTCCAATGGATTCACAATCATCTACAGAGCCTGAGAACAATCAGTTTTGCACATGTATGAAGAAAGGCCAATAAACTTGTAGATTTGCTTGCCAATCAAGGAGTGAATTACACAGATAATAGGGGAGCGATGAACTAGCAAGAGTTCCCTCGAAACAGATTAAAAACGGAGTGTCAAAACCAAGCAGATGAAGACAATACAGTGTTTCTTCAGAGAACCATGGAGGCGAGTACAGTTAACTAGCAGTTGTTGGATCAGTAGTATATTCACAATGGGGTCTTTTGAAAGAGGTTTGGAGAGGTCAACTAGAGATCTCCAGATTATCTGGTTCATGGAAGAATCCAATTGTATTGATGAGAATGAAAGGGTTTCAAGGGTTGTTAGAAGGATGGCGGTGAATTCTTTACGCATCGGGGCAAGAAGGGCTGGCGATGCGATTGGTCGGGAGCATAGGATAACCTGTAACTACAAAACTAGAGATCTTTTAATTTTACTCTTTTTACTGAGGACTGAGTGGTTTTATGGTGATCGTGGCCCTCACAAGCAGGAAGCGGTTTTTCCCTTTTGGGAGCGATCCCATTCTTTGAGCTCCACGTGGCGGTGGGGTCAGAGTGAATACCGCCCTCATCAGATGTTATCATCCATGCATGTGGGCATGCACGATATCAATCTCCACCGTTACATGGCACATGGCGATTCAACGGATCAGATTGCTCGTGCAGTTTTGCGGATCCTTGAGGTAATTGGTGAGCAGCGCTTCAATCCGATTTGGTCTACAGCCGTTGGATCAAACGAAAGGCTCAAGGGTCGAAATTAAAGAGGAAGGCTAGGTTTGGCGGGAAAAGTACATTCCGGGGGACAGTACCTCAGTTTAAGAAGTCAGACTGTACCTTTATTTGTAGACAACCATGTGGTCTATTCTTTTCGAATCGAAGTCCAAACTCGTGTATTTTTCTTTTGAGAAATGTAAAGTTTGGAGGTAGGGGGTAAGGTATAGTTTTGTTGGGGCTTCTTCATAGTCAACGACCATGAAATTTTTTATGTAATCTATGTACTTTATTTTATGATTAATGAATTGAAAGGTTTGAATCTTGCATTAGCAAAAAAAAGGATTGAATAAGTTAATTAAATAATTAAGAAAACTAAATTATTAATTATTAATTATTTAAGCAATTCAAATTAATTCCCTCTAGTCAAAGATAGTCGCTTAGTTAATTTATAATTATAATAAGTAAATATATAAAGTAATATACTAATATAATTTTCCCTCCCTAGTCAAATTTAACTATTTTCCTCTAACTATTAGGTTGACCTGTCCCCTTATTTAACCTGCCTCTGAGATCTGTCTCTTCATGTTCTCCTGAAGATGAACCACACTAGCTGGTTCGAAATGCGTCGACCAAATATTCTCAATGTGATTTTTTTCTGAAATTTTTTCATTAATATTTCATACTCCTTAGAAGGAATTCCATTCAATAACTCACAATTTGTTCATTTGATCAAGGTAGGTTGGACTAGAATCAAAGTCCAATTAGTTTCCTTGAAATCCAATGAAAATGCATTTATCTCTTATGGAAACATCATTAAAAATATCACTTGAATGAAACAAACAATCAATTCATGAGTGTGCTAGTGCATCATCAAACCTACGTAGCCAAAAGCACAAAACCTCTTCCTTGTCATAATGAATTTGGACCACAATCCTATTTGTTGTTGCTTGCTCTTCCTGAGTGTATTCACCATCCATCCTTATTGGATTATTTGGGTGGGTGGCCTGTCACAGTTTCACCGACTCAACACTCACTTATGAAAACTATTTTATGTCACAATGGCACGTGTGGAACAATGGAAGTGTCACTTCAACTACAGTTTGCACTAGATCTTTAGCGTCTCAACACATCACTTAAAAGCTATGAAAGATCTTGCTCATGAAGAACAACATCTACTGCCACTTATGAAATATTAAAACACTTTTAATAGACTATGCTTGCTTGACTACAATCTCTCCATGGTGGACCCACACATTGATTCCATTGTGATTATGGCTGTGAAGAGGACACATAGGATACACCATTTAATATTTTCACTTTGTTGGTCATCTTATATGTCCCATAAGATCTCCTTAGTCATATCTTATATATACAATGCTATGGCATGTCTTGGTTAAGGACAATTGACTTCAGAGTTATGGATAATTTATTGTGAGTGTTTCATACAATTTCAAACCAAAATTTAGAATTCAATAAGCCACTTGTTTCTTATGGTCGTTTTGTTTTTCTCTTATCATAAATACGTGAATTTTTTTAACATAACTTTATTATTGAAAGGTGACTTTTTAATCAAATTTTTATCAATGAAAAATTAATTTATTATCAGAACATCACTCTTAAAAAGAAAAATTCTAAACATAATGCTTCTTAAAAGGAAGAATAAATACCTTAAACGTCCAGGGAAAAAAATTGTATGATGCCTAAATAAGAATCCAAATTCTAACCATGATCCCTATCCTTTGTGTTTAACATTAATGTAACTACAAGAAAGTGCCATTGAAAGTGTATCCATCATAACGTTAAGTTTCTTTTCATTAGCGATTTGAACCCTAGAATATAGCTAATATTTAATTGAAAGCATGCAGATCCTTTCCGATCAACCATGATTGGAAAATAAGAGGGTAACTATTAAATTGAACCTTCGATGATAACTTTGATATAAATATAATAATTTTTTTTAATTATGAATTGCATCGATTTTAAGTATTTATGTTTTTTTTTATTTTGAAGGATAAATGTATAACTCTAGGAAGAGATTTTAGCGATGATTATTTTTTCATTGCAATAAAAGAGCAAAAAACGAAAGTGTTGTGGAAAACCACCGTGGAATGACCAACATGGGATCACAATTATGAGGTCCACCGTGGTAGTATACATGTAGTTTAGTTTCAAATTTTTATTTTGTCGCATTATATTATATCAAACATTATTAGGTATAAATAAATTATTTTTTTCTTAATTATTTATTTTTAAAATTTAACTTAAAATAAATTATACAGGTATGCTTCATATGTGTGTTTTTTACTATAACATTAGTAAATAAATTAGATATTGTAGAATTGAGGCTTCTGTGATCCATCATATTTATAAGAAGAGTTTCGGCGAAAATCACATCAAAAAGACCTTTGTCGACGCGTTTCGAACCAACTAGTGTGGTTCATCGTCAGGACAAGTTGAAGACACATATATAGTTTAGCATGTTTAAATAGACAGACTTAGCAGAGACTCCAACGGCTATATAACGGCTAATTTGGACTCAGGTCCAAGTCAAAACTAAAATAATAAATTTAATATTCTTTTTATTTTTATTTTTTGTTTTGTTTTTATACTATTGAGATTTAATGATATATAATTCTATTTTTATAAAAATTCTAAAGGTTATCTTATAAATAAAAATGAATTGTTTAATAATATACTTTTTGGTCAAAATTGATCATAATAATATAACTACGTGGTAAGTATATAGTTGTAAATTATTATTTTATTATTTTCTTTACTAAATATAAATCTAAATTTATGGTAAACGAAGAGATTACTAATCCCTATGGTTAATTTAAAAAGTTAAGTTAAATTGAATATAATTTACTTTTTATAAAAATGTATAATATGTTAAAATAATACTATTATGGGAAAATCTAAACTCTAATAATCTAATATATTATATATTATAATATAATAATAAATAATATATAGAATAAAATATATATATATATATATATATATATATATATATAATATATACTATTTAATACCTAATATTATATATAATATATATATGTACATAAAATAAATAAAATAGAACTTAGATAAATAGTAATTAACTATGTAATATTAAAGGATTTATGAAAATCATAAAATGTAATCAAGATAAGAATAAAAATCCTTGTACAATAGAACCTAGACTAAATAATACTTAACTTATGAAATAATAATGACCTTATGAATGCATTAAATAAATAACTAGCCAAGCAGGTGAAGGACCCCATCAATGCAAAAAACTCAAATAACTAAATGAAACCAAGTTAGAAAAATAACTGAAATTTTAATATATCTATATATAAGTATGTATCTAAACCTAAGAAGAATATCAAAAATCATACTCATAGACTTATAAAGGGGAATATATAATAGACATCTACCTATATCTATACATAAAATTCTATACTAGAGGAGAAAATACATGAGAATACTATGGAAAGGAAGAGGTCCAAAGAAAACAAACGGAAACAGGGGGCATGAAGGAAGAACTACAAAAAAAAGAAAAAAAAAAATAAAAAAAAGAGGGGCAGGGGGGGGTGGCAAAACGGGGGGGGGGCAAAACGGGGGGGGACGGGAAAGAAGCACTAAGAAGACAAGGCGGGATCCGCACCTACTTACTTTCTACGCCAATCATCTCTGTGATAATGAAAGGCCTTTTTTTCAATTATTCTATAGCTTCCCTTAACTTACGATGATGGAACTGAGCCACCTTGGCAATAACTTTGGCCTCCTCTATACAGACATGATGCCTGGTCTTGTCCACATGCTCAGCTAAGGCTGAAGACTTTGTTCTCCCATGTCTCAGGTCAGCAGCATGTTCACAGATTCTTTGCTGGATGGATCGTCCTGTTTCTCCTATATAGGGCGTCCCACATGAGCATGGAATCAAATAAACCCCCTTCATGTCCATAGGGTTAACAGGATCTTTTACAAACCGAAGGGAATTACGAATGGTTTTGAGGGGCCTGAAGGTTGAGGGAATATCAAACCTTCTGATGTGATTTTCGCCGAAACTCTTCTTATAAATTATAAATTAGATATTGTCATTTTATTATAATAATATTGAATATGATATTTGAACATATATATAATGATGGTATTTCCTTGGTGGCCTCCCATCAGTGAACAAATGGAATTATTGAATCTCTGTATTTTTAATAATAATGTATGTTATATAATATAAAATTTAATTTAATTGAACTCTATTATGGTGTGGCTAAATTAGGATTGAAATCTTGATAATTGATATACTTAATTAGTAAATGATTTGTTTTTCTTTTAATCATTTGAAGCAATTAAGCAATTATTATGCATTAACTTTGGTAGAGAACTGTTATTTACGTGTGTCGAATTAGATCATTCATTCACTTTTTATGATAGCATGAAAATATTACTATTTGTTTTTAAAGTAGGTTTTCTTTAATTGATAATAGTTAATGCTATATAAATATTAAGTATTTGTATTTGGTTTTACCTATGCTACAGGTGAAACA